>VUQK01027599.1:0-10230 GCA_015106715.1 Bujurquina vittata | reverse complement strand
CTTTCTTTCAGCTCTGTTCAAACTCTCCTAAAGCGCAGGAGTTTAGCAAATGTGTGATCTGTTATGACACAATTTCTAAACAGAACACAGCATGGCAGACGTATAATAGCGCCAACACCGGTGACAGGCAGCTACTGTTTATGCTAGCTCATGTGAACACATGAATTGAATTCAACCTGCGGATAGAGTTGTGGGTTAGATTGTGACTATAACCCCTGAAAAAGGGAAAAAGAAACTGTGATAATATCAGTCACATATTTAGAGAAACTGTAAGGAAGATTGTACTCATGAGCAATTTTCTTTTCCCACTGCTTTCAGTCTTTATAGCAAGCGCTCTCCTGGCTGCAGCTTTATATTAAATGGACAATAATTATAGTGTTATCAATCTTAGCATCCAAGTCTTGGCAAAGAGCAAATGCTGTAAATGTGTTTTCCAAAATCCGAGGCGGTTTCATAACATTTTAATATGACAGGTCTACACTTTTAGTTATGTAAATGTGTGAGAATACAATAAATCATTTGGTACCTGCTATTTGAGCAGCTGTTCCTGTCTGGCAAATGGCTGAATACTCTCAGACAAAGGAATAATGCAGGGATATAAAACTGAAATATGAATAACTAAAGGAACAGAAATGTTAACTTTATTTATTCTACCATTTGTTTTGCTTTAGGCGCCCAAATTATATGAAAGAATCGAAACAGCTGGTTTTGTAAAACTGGGGAATCAGATTCTCTGTGTGAATTCCCTTTTCTTTAAAGAGCCGCTTCAACAGCACTACCGCACGTTTCCAAAATGCAACATGAGAGGGGGAGATTTCACCCCACTGAGAGCAGCAAATGAGCAGTTTTGTTTTCATTGTTAATTTGGTTTTCATTACTCCAGCTTTCAGTTATGGGCAATTGCAGAGAAACACGCATTTAAACATGGTGGCACGGTGGATAGCACTGTTGACTCGCATCAAGAAGGTTCAAATCCACCATCGGGCCTGTCAGTGTGGAGCTGGAATGTTTGCGTGGGTTCTCTCCGGGCACTCCAGCTTCTTCCCACAGTCCAAAGTGGGGTTAATTGGTGATTCTAAATTTCCCACAGGTGTGAATGCAAGTGTCAATGGTTGTCTATCATCTCTGTTAGCCCTGTGTCAGGCTAGCAAAGTGTCCGGGGTCTACCCCAGAGACAAGAGATGAGGGCAACTAGGCTTGACATCAACATAAAGCGTGCCCGACCTGTGCCCGCCATATTTGTTTGTCTGCTGAAAGCTGCCAAACACCACTGTTTATGATTAGTGCAAGCCTATACACTCGAGAGGTCAAACTGTCGGATGACTGTTTACCTCATGATGCGGGATGTGGAGCATCCACAACAATTTACTTTATGAAGGGAGTCCGACATAAGTCCAAGAGTCAGAGAAGCTCACTTCAGTGTGTGACAGGGATAGTGAGGATTTCCCAAAATTCTGTCAGTGGCCTGGTGTCAGCCAGTGTTATGCCAAAAGGTTTCTTCCAGTATTTCGCAAAAAGAAAAGGTTTGTGCATGTTTAAACTGTTGTAAACAACTTGTTGCCAAACTTGTCAAACACATCTCTCGTGAATGATATCAAGTCCTTCACCAGAGACTGAGCCATGAAAAACATTTCTGCCATCCTGGGGTCGGTGGTAGTCTTCCTGTTATTGCTGGAGTTTATGGCGCAACAAAATCGAGCACCTTTGGTCATCATGCTGGCAGACGTTCGGGGAACTTGGATACTCGGTGCAAAACACGCTTCACGTGACACAACGCGACAGTAAGATAAAAATTGGTAGCTTCTGAAGTCATGTGATCTGCTGAGAACCACGCCAATCACACTTCGCTCAGTCTCCCTTTCTCTTGTCCGTGGTGTTACCCCGCATCTCGCCCTGTGGCAAACCCAATCCAACTTACCCTGACTTGGATAAGCGATCAGCAGAAGGTGGCTGGATGGACCACCAACATTAACATGCAATAGTGCCAATACATGTGATGTTAAAGACAGAAAATGTCTCAATTCGACTGCGCAAGAAGAAAAAGAAACATTCTTGACACACCAGAAAGATAAAAACTCCTCTTAGTGCAGGGTTGAATGCTTTCCAAAGACTGGTTAAAGTCGGGATTGTCCTTACACATCACCTCACTTCTGTGGGAGCAGCAAAGTGGGGTGAGACTGCGAGGCCGAGAGTTAACTGGCGAGCACAGTATTGATCCTGGGTCAATGCAAAAGCAGCCAGCAGGTATAGAGGTCAACTGACAGATATGTGCTCCTCCTTAACTTACCGATTTCTGCTTTAACCCTTTGACTTAAAGACTTTTGCCAGTTCCAATGTACTATGCACTTCAAAAATCTATAGACTGCAGTTTGCTGTTCAGTCACAATGCTGACTCGGCTTTTTCAGTTTAGCCTAATGGCATATAAATGATGCACGGTGTGTTCCTGGGAGGTTTATCATAATAGTTTAGCATATTTATCTTCAACCCTCAACATGTATTTTTTATTATGCGCTCCTCATTCCATTCACTTAAGAGAGATCACTTGCATGTTGTACTAAGTGTTCTCCCTTATGGACAGCGATCTGGAGAAAGAGTTCATTGCATTCAAACGGCTGTGGAATAGGTGGACACTTCATTTGCACTCCATCACTCTGGGGGTTGACTCCACACAGTGCTTCTGACTGCAGCTGTACTACAATTGTAGCCCCAGAAAGCAGATTATGCAAAACAGGAGCGTTCTCCTGTGAGACCAAGTTGCGTCCAAGTGCAAAATTAGCCAAGCACTGAGCGACAAACCAAATCATAGAGTGGGAGAAGAATGAAGGAGCGGTGAGATGGGGGAAATGTTATGCAGATGCATGCTAAATATACCCATAGTTTATTGACCATAATGATTCGGTAAGCACTGACTATCCTCCACTTTGAAATCACCGATTTGATCTCTGATTTGATTAGTGAAGCGACTCGGTGGCAGAAACACATTTCCCTCCCAGACTGGTTTAACTGAATGACTCCATCAAATGAATTAGCTCAGCCTCGTCACTGGATCTGACTAACACTATTGCTGCCAAAACTTCTCTCACTCTTTAATATCTTTAACCAATATGTGATCAGGCGTAACAAGTGTTTTGTGATTATGCTCTTGGTAGCTCTGCGGCAATGCAGGAAATGTTGGTTACTCCACCCGTGGTGCACATTTTGGAAATGATGCTTTCTTACTGAAGTAGATGTCGAGTCATACTGTTATGTGCGCTATATATAAGGTTATAGCAAGGGGGTTAGCTCTGCTCAATATATTAAGTGGAGGCGTGGGAAAACACTGCTACTGTGGCTCAGCCTAAAGTCATCGACTTTATGTAGCAAACGGTGTCAAAAGATTAATTTCTGCTCCCCCGATGATTTCTAAAAGAATTTCCCAAATCTGGGATAAATAAATAATCTATTATCTTATTTAAGGTCTAATTTAAGCCAACTAGACCCATATGAGAGAGTAATCATTCATCTGAGCTTGTCTAAGTCTTGGAAATAAAAGCAACATTTTGGCACACTTCCCAAAACTGCTCCAAAAGGTTTTTACTCTGAAATCACCACAATACTGTATATACTGACTAAAAGTGCATATATGAGACAAGAATACAGTTTTTTTTCTTAAAACATCTATAAAGTTTACTATATGAAAACTTTTCTAAAATGTGCTAATATATTTTTTAAGAAAATATTAGCACATTTTTTTGCAATAAAAAAAGTAAAACAAAATTGTACAAAGATTTTTGTTTCTTCCTAAAAAACATTTTTTTTTCTTACTAAAAAAACAACCGTTTCTAAAGCTTGTATTTTTGAGTGAGTTATGTGTTACAGTGTGTTGGATGATGATCAGAATATTCTGGGGTTAAAACAACACTACGTTCTCAATCCTGTTTTTTTTTATCCTTTTACTTATTTGCTTTCAGTGCTCCTTTGCTTATGTTTAAAATAATTACACAAAATATCTGCTTTGTAGATGTGTAATATTGAAAATATTCTGGGCATAAGTGCAAAAATGATACATCTTTTCCATATATCGGTAATATAACTGTCAAAATGAGAAACAGATTCCAGATTACAATAAAAGAAAAGGTTATACTGTTATTAAAACAAACAAGGTGTATAAAATTACACAACTTTCCGTTATTCTTGTCATTGGAGAAGTATTTTTGACATTGCGCAGTATTTCACAGCCAACGTCAGTAAAATACTGTGAAAGCTGTAGAAGTAAATCCTTTGCAAAAATAAGTGTATAGCTATCGCAATGGCACCAATGCGCTCTGAAATAAGCCCGTTGGGTCACTTGGTGGTTAGGGCAGTGGCAGTCGCTTCCATTTCAGTGGCACAGCCGACTTCTTGAAGGAAGGCGTGAACAGCAGTGCTGAAGAATTAATAATTAACAATTATTTCTCTCTGTGCCGGTAAAGGTTTGTTTACTTTGCTAAATTGATTCCTTAATCATCCTTTAAAAATAAATTAAATTCTTCTTTTTTTTTTTCAAAGTGCTTGAGCAAGTGAGATTCGTATTTTGCTTTCCTATATGTTTGTGTTTGTAAAATCTTTTTTCACTGAAGACATTTTGACTCAGCAGGAAAACTGATGAAAGCAGTAAAAGTGGTAATGTTAGCAATAGCCGTGTGACAGAGGACGTAGCTCTGGTGATGACTAATAGTACAACATGTGTGTCCAGCTAATTAAAATGTCACCATTTAGTTGATGCCGTGTCAATAGTTTTTGTGTTGCACTGGCTTATAGTTAAAGCCGCTGTGTTAAAGAAACACAGCCTTTATTGTGTGTTTTTTGTGTGGCAGTCCAACATGGTGGGTTTTGTGGAGGATTTACTCCCTATATAGTCTGTTTATAATCAATTCAGGTTTTATTTATTTTTTTTATCAAACAGTTTATCCTTTTTTTTTCCACCCTTTGCTTATGTACTGTAAGGCATTAAACTGAAGCTTGCAGATTCCCTCTTGTTAAGCAAAACTCTGATGCCAGATCCCTGTTACAGATTTGTGAGGCATTTATAGATTGCTGTTGTCAGGCATGCAGCGCTTTTGTTGGTAAACAACATGTCAATATCTGTATATTAAGGCTATGTTGCCCAGGTTACAATAAATGAAACCGAGCAAGTATTCATTAGGGTGACTTGCAAGGATATGCTGTGCATGCATAACTAAAACTGCGCTAGAATATCAAGGATTCAGCATTAACTACTTGCCCCCTTAGACAAGTTATGTAAACAGGCCAAAAGTATGCATTGTTCCAAAGTTTGCAGAGCAGCGGGGGGTGTGACAGACAAAGAAGCATTAATGTAGACAATGTCATTAAGCCTTCCATAAATCACACAAATAATCATAATCATTTTTAGGCTTGTGCATATCAGGCACTTACCAAACTTAACAGTTCACAGTTGGGTAACTATTTTTCCCCCCCTAAATGTTATCAGATTTTTTTTACAGTCTCTTGGCAGATGTTGAATGGCACAAAATAAAAGAAACAAACAGTGTAATGACAGCTTGTGATCAAAGTAAATGAGTCATTAATAAGATGTAAAACTTGTGCACTGTCTCCATTTTCTTCTCCCATGACAGGATATGAAAAGAACTTTGAATATTTATCAGACTGTGTGTTAATTGATGTCACTATGAGAAATAACCCAGATAATACAGTAGCAGTTGAAAGTGAGAAACGATTCAAATAGCGAGTCTCAACCTAATTTTAATTTTGTTGCCAGATCTTTTAAGTCATGTGTTACTGCGAAGTGAAGAATTTACAGTCACAGAAAAGCTTAATTATATTAAAAGTCATTATTTCATGAAGAGTAATAAATTATCAGTATTTTTGATTTGGCATCGCATTAAAGGAAGCATCATTTGTCAGTGGCTAAAAATTATTAATATAGAAATATAATGTCAGTTCTAGTCTAGAATCGACATTAGGTTTGGGCCCAAACAGACATTATTACGTGTTAAATGTTGTGATGTGGAATAAAATCGGGTCTTCCCTAAGGCTGGCCCATGATTTCTTTATTTTATTTTCTAGCCATAACAGCAGCATCGACTCTCAGTAGGAAACAGGAGCAAATTGTAGTCTTCTGTGTCAAAGTCTGACTTTGATGGTCCTCCCTGACCTTCTACCTACATAACAGCATCACACTACCTCATCTTGGGCAGTCATAATTTCCTTGGTGTCCAGAAAGCTTTGACATTGGAACATAAACATGTTGTTTTTGGACATTTGATGCTGTCTTTTCTCTTGGGAAGACAGATGCTGACAGAGCTATACTGAACCGATCCTCAGAATCCTCATCAGGGGCCAATCCAGACATGTTTGAATTAGTTGCTGTTAGCCCTTATTGTAAAGTAGAACAAAATCCAAGAGCAGTGTTTAAAACATTAGCAGGTAGTAGCTTCCAATTTCCAACACCGGCGTTGATTGTTAGTATTAGTGGTAAGAATGACAAACGTTTCCGGGGGCAGGTCATATCAGTAGCTGCTAATTAATGCTAATTTTGTGAGTAATTTGATTGCAGGCCAGAACATTTGGCTGTTGCCATATCTGGGTGCTCTCTGCAAGCTGGTGTCTGAATTCAGCCAAAGATCTTTTGTGAAGGCAAAACCTCCACATTGTATAACACTGAGTGGACCGGGAGCTCTGACTGCCTGCTCCGCTTCTGTTTCACGCATTGCTTTGTCACACTGACGTCGCCTCACCTCGATAATTAAAGTTTAATCATCTTAAAATGTTTTGAACCAGGACTTGCAGTTTTCAGCTGAGGAAGCTTGTTTTTTGTGCCAAAGCAGTCGTCTACAGCTGTTAGTCCAGAGTGTTAGATACAGACATAATTAATGGACTCAGTAGTGACAGTATTATTGTGGTCAGTGCTAAAGGAAGACTTGGTTATGAGAAATGGATTTGGTTAAAGTAAGTGTGTGGGTGGGGTGAGGTTAATAAGGTCTCATACATCCTGTAATCAGACAGGATTACAGGATGTATATTGGAAGAGTAGAGTCACACAATTTCAGCAGTAAGTTACACATTGCAGTTTTCATTATGTTTCTACCAGTTTAATGCCTAATCTCCTTCTGAAACCATATCCTATCTGGAAAGAATCCAAATGAATCAGTTCAATTTTTATTTAATCAAACAAGGAATAATGAAAAATAGGAATTTGCAACGTATTAAATCTGTGTTTATTCTAATAATACGATTCATATGAAACACTAAAAAAAATCCTATCAATCATTGATTGCAACAATGCTGCTTTATTTATTTTTCATAGAATTTTTGCTCAGATTGAAAAAAGCAGCAACCCACCAGGGCTGAAAATCAAAACTCCAGTACTCAAAGAATTTGGTGTCTAATAAGAACTTATTTCCCCTTTCATGGAAAAAAAATACCTTGACGGTGATTTTCTTTTTAAAAAAAATAGCCTACATTTAAATAATTAAAGCTTAAAATGTACATGATGACTGACAGGGGCACTTTTAGTGACACAATGATGCCATCTTCGCTGCTAGGACACTGTAATTCCAGGCTTCACCTCAGCTAATTGGACTGAATTCGACCTCTTGACCATATTTTTGGTTTTGCTGCATTTTGGAGGATTTTAAATGCAATAATCTGGCAAAATATTATTGCTGGTGGTGTAGTTACTAAGAAATTGGTGTAAGTACAGTTTCACAACATTTCTTGGTGAACATCTGAGTGTGAATCAGTGGCTTTCCATCAGGGCAAGTAAGGCAAGCAGTGCTTGTCCAGTGAAATCTAAAAATAGACATCAAAGAAAACCTGCATGTTTGCATCCATCCTGTCAATTTATAGTTTGTTTGTTTTTTAATAACTTCTTTAGCATGTTAGCTATGAAAGCCTTAATCACAGAGAAGGGACAACTGCCATATCCAGTTTAATGAAACAGACAAGTTTAACATGTTAGAGTTCACGTGGTTGACCAAATGTACTAGGTTTTGCTTTCCACTGTAGGTATTGACATTTGGTTGTGTCATACAGTGTTCAAGCTTTTAATTACTATTACTAATATATTTTAATATACTTTTTTGTTTTTTACTCAAAGTGTAGGCCTGTTCTTCTGAATTTTTTTTGTGACTTTGCTTGCCCACTGCTGTATCATACATGATCATATCATGTATGATACAGCAGTGTGCCCAAACTGTAACGCAGTATATTAACAAAATGACTAAATTACAAAAAAAAAGGATAGCATATAATAACTATTCACTGATTATTATCTTCAACTGTGTCTCTAACGCAACACATTGTAAGGCTTACATTATGCTCATAACTTCACAAGTGGATCATGATTTACTTTCACATGCCTCACATTATTCTGAGACTGCTGTTTTCCCTGTTAGGGAGATGAATCCATTCACTGATGATTTGCATAAACACCTGTCAGTGCTTTGTCTCCCACTGATACCTAATGAATTTCAAGCATTGACTGTTCTTTGCTGTTCACTTCCCCGCCAGTCACAAGATGTCCTTTGCTGACACTGGAGTGTAGATTTTGTCCCACTTTCTTCTTAAAATTACATGCGGTAGGTTCAGAAGAATTCATCCTTCTGTTCATTTGAATTATGCTTTGCTACACTTAAAACAAAATGGTCTGAAGGATATAATGATATAACTCTCTCAGTCTAAATCCTAACTCCAGTGAGTTTTTGAAATCTGAAATTTGTCTTTCTGCACCAACACGGATTAATAATGCATGACAGAATTAAGTAAACATGGTTTAAGCAGAACGAATTATCTTTAAAATGTCAGACATTCATTCTCCTTTGACATCTCATTTGCTTTTCCATAGCACAAAAAAAAATTATACTCGCAGCAAACAACAAAGCTTATGTGGGTGCCTTGGGAGACCAAGGATTCTGAGGTCTCGACGGTGATGAGTTGTTTGCTGCCTCACATAGTTTGTTATAAATACTGCCTCAGACTGACTGCTATAGGAGCCATGCATCACCTGGGCAGATAGGCCAGTAAAGCGATGATGCGTGTGTCCTTGGCATGGGGGGGTGAGAAGGGCTCATAGCTTTTATCTCTGGCAAGCATCAGCAGAGAATAGCCATCACAAGGTCAGCCTTGAAGGTGAAACATCCGTGTGATGCTTTACTATCATAATTCATTGAGTAGACATACTGTAAATGGCAGGAAGGCATTCGCACAATTTGTTAAAGTGAATTTAACTGTTAATAACATTTGCTGGGAGGCATTTGGAAGCTTTGTTCAGGATTTGAGCTGAATTCTTCTGCAAATTGTTTTGCTGGTGCATTGTAAGAACTTATTCTATAAATTTTACAGAATTTTCCTCTTATTTTGAAATATGTTAAATATCAATAACATAATAAAAAGGGTGAAAATCCATCCAAATCCATTATTTTTCCACACAAAATGACTAAAACTAGTCACAAGAGTAACAATTTCACAGGTTCTTCATGTTAATTTTAAAGAGATGACTAATTCTAGTTCATTGATGTAGATGCACGTCTGAAATCGACACGCAAACTTGGATTTGTTCATTAAACAATAGCTTTGGGACAAGATCACGTCTCCTGGGTTTCTCTTGGGTGAGGTCTTCTGGGCACGTCCTAGCCTACCAGGAGTAGATCCTGGGACAGAACCAGGATGGACAAAAGTGGACAAAAATGGATATATAGAGTATATAATATTTGCAACTACTAGTAAAGTATCAAAACAGTTTACAACCTGAGCACGCCTGATCTCCTCTGAGCTCGGAAGCTAAGCAGAGCCGGGCCTGGATAGTACTGGATGGAGACCACCAGGGGACAACAGGTGCCGTTTGGCCTGACTGGATCTTGGAGTAGAGCACGTCACCTGCTGGTTGGAAAGTTGGTAGTTCGAGCTCTACCTGCACCAGTCGGCAAGGTTAAAACACATTTACAGATTTTGGTTCCTATAGATTTGCTGGCCTGGATTCTGGGTCTGTGGAGGCTTTTTGAATACACAAACTGTTCAGTAAACCAGCAACTCATCAGACCAGGTAGCAACAGGAGGAGGAGAAGTGAAGGAGCACAGGGGCGCCTAATCTCCTCCGTGCCTCTGTTATTGATCATATCATATGCACAGCTTTTAAATGCAAAAAAGGCGACTAGGGAAATAATTACCCCGATTCGCTTCCCCCCCCCCCCCCCCCCACACACCCCCCCCCCCCCAAACACACAACCACC
>VUQK01027598.1:11448-22689 GCA_015106715.1 Bujurquina vittata | reverse complement strand
CTGATATTCGAATATTGGAAACGCTTTTAGCAGCTGATCGATAAAACATCTGGATTGTGTTTTTTTGTGTGCATTCTTTTTACGAGATTTCTGCAAACCCATTAGTGGAAGGAAAAAGCACTCTGGGACACATTAAATGCATGATATATAAGTGTAACTCTTCTGGATTATATGCAAAAATGATCGCTATCATTATAATAAGGCGGGATTTAGAGTTCTGCATCGGTCCTACGCACATAACTAACACGTATGTACCTCAAGAAATATAACTACATGTACACAAAGACTGTGATTACTGCCTTGGCTTCAGAGGTGCTTTCTGGTTACATACGTGTGCCCCGTCACTTAATTAACAAGCAGGAGCAACATTTCCACTTTGGTCTCATCTGTTCAAAGGACATTGTTCCAGAGGTCCTGTGGTTTGTTCAGATGCAACTTTGCAAACTTAAGCCATGCTGCCATATTCTTTTTAGAGAGAAGAGGCTTTCTCCTGGCAGCCTTTCCAAACAGCCATACTTACTCAGACTTTTTCTAATTATACTGTCATGAACTTTAACATGCCAACTGAGGCCTGTAGAGTCTGAGATTTAGCTGTTGGGTTTTTTTTGCAGTTTCTCTGACTACTTGAATGTGATAAACCCGCTTATTGTTTACTGGTAAATAAATAATGGCACAGTGTAAAATGTGTTGTAGTTCATCTTTAGGATTTAAATTAATTTTAACCAGATTCTTTTTTATTATGTCCTGATACATAAAACCCCAGGACAGAGGTTGTGCTCTTGTCTTTTTTTTCTCCATGATGGTATGCACAGCTCCTTACCTATTCTCTGCCATTTAGCCACCCAGCTATCTTCAGGGCTCATCTGGGCGATCACACTGTAAATATATAATCACTGTCAGTAAACATTAGGAAAGGCCAAACAAAGAAATCCATAATTACTGTTTAATAAACACTTACCCATCAAACGAGGAACTTGTGCACTCATATACCATCTCTCGATTCCCCTTCATCTGGAGGTACGACTCACAGTTGTCACAGCCGTCATATTCAAACTGATCAATGGTCTAAAGATGAAGAGAGTGAAGCGTCAATAAAGAGAAGCCAGAGGAAAGAATCATAAGAGGAGATATGAGATATTACTGATGCTGACACAACTCTGCTTTATAAATGTTACGCTTAAGTGTAGCAAAAATACTTCTTAAGAGGGTCAGATGATCATTCATAATCGTACTAACAAACCTACACATAGCAGGGATGTTCGTGGTTAAATAATAATAATAATAATCGGCCCATTTGGGATGATATATTTGTTAGAAAATTGCGAGTGTGTTGAGACTGATCCAAGCTTACGATATAAATCATCAAGGAACAACAAACGTTGCTAGTTTGATTTCTCCTAGATGTTTAACTTTAACGTTCTAAGAAGCTTTCAGTTTGTCTTTCTTGGACATTTATGTCTTGTATTCGTGTTATTCTGCGTTTTGTCACAGACTATCAGCTCGGGCTCTGCCCCAATCCGCTGTCGTGAGACTAAAAGCAAAACACTAATTTTTATAAACATAAACATAATAAATAATAAAAATTTTCTTTTAAAAAAGCTCAACTATGTGTTTCAGTATTATTCCGTGACTGAATCCACATGACAAAGATACCCCACTGTAGGAAAACAGTGAGCAGTGTTAGCACACGTTAGCACAGAAGCTATGGTGGCAGATTTGCCCTCTCGGATTAAAGTTCACCTTCACTAACGAACACAGCAGACAGGCTCGCAGGTGGCGCAGATCTTTGGGGACAGTTTCCAATGCCATTATGTTTCGATCCTAGAGGAGGTAACCGCGGAAACACTGAAAAATCACAACAGCTTCTTATGTTTGGATGATTTTCTAGTCGCTTAGGAATTACGTCACTCTATGAGGACCTGGTAGCATAAAAGGCACCAACACGGAGGCGTCCCTGTAGTCCGCCTGAATAAAAATCTATGCCTGTTAAGAAAATGATGAAAAAGTGTAAAAAATCAAAACTTGATATGGAAAAATATGTAGAAGTAATTACATTTGACATACTAGAGTCCTGTGACTATGATTAATGAGATTAAAGGAATATTAAAAAAACACTTTGGGAATATCCAAGTACAAAAAAATTTTTTTGTGTGTGTATTTGGGCATTCATACTGATGATAAGTGGGCTACTGGAACAAGGCATAAGTGAAAAAAGGACAACTGGGAATTGTCGGACTGCTATGGCACATGTTAAAGGGGGTTGCATGAAGGAAATTTGACACCTATGAATTATTAAACACAAAACATCCAGACTCACATCTAAACAAATAGTAGCTCAGTGTTCAAACATCCACAAGAAACAACTGCTATAGAGACTGATGAGGTACATCACAACGCTTACAGCAAGGGGGAGCCAGGACATCAGGTCAGGGGAGATGTCATCACCCCCACACTCCAAGATTGGGTACCAAGTCCCAAGAACAAGTGGTACATTGACTGGCAGAGCAGCTGACCTGAATGAGAAGATCATGGCTATGCTGGAAATGTGGGACCTCTGAAAGTCTACTAGAAGATGTGAACGCATAATCCCTGCGACCATCACTGAAACCAACCAGCTGACGTATACCATGGCAGCAGTGATCCTTGAGATATTTCGCTATAAGATTAAAAGCCACAAGGAGCAGTACCCTCCAAGGAGAAGGAGACTTGAGGCCTAGCTCAAGGCAGCATGGAGGGAAGTTAGAGACTGCCAAGCAGAGATTCAAAGCCTCGGTTAACCCCTTGAAGAGGTATATGGGCAGAAGCCAGGAGAATAAACCAGATGATCTCCACCGAACCATCCTAGATGTCCTCTCAGGGGCATGGGAACAATATGAGACTGCCCCCCCCACCCACCCACCCACCCACCCAAACAAGGACCACAGCGGCCTCCCTGATCAGGATCCAGTACTGACAGACAGCACAGAGGCACTAATCATGGCAGCACAGCGTCTGAGCACGCGATCAATAGAGGCTGGGGTCTACTACACCAGGCAAGATCCCAGGTGCAGGCTATGCAGATATGCCCAGATATACCAAGGGCTCAGAGACGAGCTGGAAATGAAGTGGAAGGTGAAGGTAACAGTGGTCCCTGTGGTAATCGGAACGCTCGGGGCAGTGACCCCCTCAAACTGGGAGAATGGCTCCAGGAGATTCCTGGAATGACATCTGAGGTCTCTGTCCGGAAGAGTGCAGTCCTAGGAACAACTAAGATACTGTGCAGGACCCTCAAGCTCCCAGGCCTCTGGTAGAGGACCTGAGCTCAGAGGACAAAGACCGCCCACAGGGTGAGTGGTAATTTTTTATTTTATTTTAAAAGAACACTTTCTTCTTCCTGTTAAGAGAAACATTAAAAATGTAAAAAATGATCCCTGTCAAAGCGGGTGGCTGTAGCTCAGGAGGTAGAGCAGGTCACCCACTGATCGGAAGGTCAGTGGTTCGATTCCTGGCTGCTCCAGCCTGCATGCCAATGTATCCTTGGGCAAGATACTTAACCCTAAGTTGCTCTCCGACGCAAGCGTTAGAGTATGAATGTGTGTGAATGTTATCTAATTAAAGCACTTAGCTTAGCAACATATGGAAGTGCTTGTTGAATGGGGTGAATGTAAACATGCTGTGTAAGCGCTTTGAGTGCTCAGTCAGAGTAGAAAAGCGCTATATAAGAGCTAGTCCATTTACATACAATGTGTCACAACAGGAAATGCACAGGTATGTTTAAAAAAATATTATTTCTTATTTTTGTAGATGATGCATCAGAGTTTTATGCCACATATCCTTTCTGACACAACCCCAAAAGGGATGTGTGTCTTTAGCACAAAAATATGTGTGCAAACTGCTAAAAATGGAGATGATGCTTCAAAATGGATTAAATATTGTTGTTTGAACCTGGTGGTTGTTACACTTAAATATTATTCATAACTAGAAAAAGCATTTCCTGAAGAAAATGCTACTGTGAATGCTTGCAACTGAAAGATCGGAGCTGAAATGTCAAGAAATATTGAAATGCCAAAAAATGCTTTGATCCACTTACATGCTCCACAAATCACTTTGAAGTATCATCAGCCAATCAGAATGCCCCTACACGCTTTGATCTGCCAACTGAAAAGGCAGGCACTCTGTGGCAGAACCCTGTTGAATTTGCCGCGGCGCACCTGTCGAACAAATGCTTCTAAATCAAAAACTATAGCTCCTATCAAAATAAGTTTTGAACTGTGAGCGTCACAAGGACCGCCTCTAAACAATGGTGTCAATTTTATTTTCCTGTGTTCAAAAATGAAGTCATGGGAGCAGTTTCAAAAAGGGGCTCGTTTTGGGTTTTGAGAAAATCCTCTCTCAAAAATTACTATAGGGGTGAATGGAGAAGGAGGATACTGTCTCTGCTTGAACCCTCACAGTTTAAAAAGTTTACATTTGTCAGAGTTGAGAGACACATCGTTTGAAAGCAGGGAACCGGCTCTACTTTTTGATAGTGAAATGATGGCTGGAGATTGAATGCTGGGGACACAGCGGCAGTTTAGAGAGAAATTTTTCAGCTGAAAAATTTGAAGCCTTACTCTCTGAGGTTTGGAATGCGCACTCTAGAAAATCTAAAAATCTGAAAATGTCCTTAAACTTAAAACTGTCACTGTTCAAAAACCATAAAAGACAGCAACACACCGAGTGACACCTGAATAGCCAAAAAATGGCTTCATTTTAGCTTGAATGGTGAAAGTATGCTGAAGTTACTTAAGCTGAAAGCTGAATGAATTTCAAGATTTGAAGAATTCCCCATTCATTTTCAATGGGGCAAAAAATTCATAAATAGCTGAATATTTCAAAAACCATAAAAGTTATGAACCAGAAAAGTAATAGTAATGTCCTGAAGAAGCTGAACGTTTTGATAGCAGAACGGTTTCTGTACCATATACGTAGCTGAAGTTTTTAACTAAGGAAAAATGTGTGGAATATTATTATCATTATTATTATTATAAAAATAATAATAATAATAATGAAAACAACAACACTGCAGTGAATGCAAGCATTCACAGAATAAAGCTGCATTGACCTAAGCCATGGTTATATTACCTGTCAAATGGCTTTTAACAATTAACATTAGTCACATGTTTGTTGATTTGTTGTTGAGTGGGTTGTCACTGTTGCCTGATATCCATCTCTGGAGCTATATGAAGCTGCAAATACTAGATAAAGTCAGATCTGTAAACAGCAGTTTGTGTCTATTGTGGCTACATTACAGTCATTAAGCTGTTTACAGATCTGTGTAATAATATTACTCGATTTTTGTGCCTCTGGCGATTAAACCATCTAAACCATGGAGTTTATAAACCCCCTACGAAAACTGCTTTTGGCTCCGTGTGCGATGGTTCCGGTCCAGTTCTGGTGTTTATACCTGGAAGAATCCCGGTCCTTTTTCCCAGAGAAAGAAAGGAGAGTCACGTGATGACGTTGAACCCCAGCAGTTCTACAAACAGCCGGTAATGTCCAACGTGTCGTACTGCGATCGGGGGTCATCCGTGGGACTACAGGTACTGTAACTGTGATGTTCTTTTTTTCTTTACCTGACTTAAAATAGATAAGCAAAATGGAGTTATATGAAACTATAACAACTTTGATGGGACTAGAAATAATTTCAGAAAGAGCTCTTTGACCAGCTAATACACCCAGTGGTCTAATGTTAGCTAATGCTAGCAAAATGTAATAGTGGAAGTCAGCATTCAACTTTTTACAGCACTTTATTATATAAGTATAAGGCTTTATCAGCGGTAATTATGCAGTTTATATAATTAATGAATAACTTTGTTAACTTGTTATAGCTTGAGTGTAACTTTGTCATATTTTAAAGTTAACAATAAACATTCTAAAATTGAAATCTTGGCTGGGTTAGCTGCTTTGGGAGTTGGAGCTGCAGGTTTAATATGACGCCTGCTTCGGTTGTCCAGGCAGAGGCATGGAGGTCGACTTAGGCTCGCTCCCAGACACCATCAACCCTCATACTTTTCCTGCCAAGCTGTGGCGTTTGGTGAACAACCCGGCCAATAAAGCCATCTACTGGGACCGCTGTGGTGAGATAGTTGTCATAGACAAGGAGCTATTCGAGAAGGAGGTCCTGTCTCCGAGCGCCATCACCTCAGGCAGCACCGAGGCCTTCAAAACCACCAACTTCTCCAGCTTTGTTCGTCAGCTCAACTTGTACGGCTTCAAGAAGGTCGACAGTCAAACCGACCTGGACATAAAGGAGTATCGCTGCTTTTACAACCCCAACTTCAGACGAGACCACCCTGAGCTGGTTGCGAGGCTGAGGAGGCTCACCCTGGACAATAAAGCCAAGATTGAAGCCGAGCTGAGCGTGAGCTCCCGGCCCCTGAGTCCCTTTCAGTGCTTTTGTCTGGACAGAGGTGACAGGGATCAACATGTGAGAGGAGGCAAGTGCTATTCTGTCACTTATTGTGAGTAATTATTTAAAGGATGACACTTGGATGTCATGGTTGTTCCGAGATGGTGCAAACACCTCCTGAGGTGTTTTCTCAAACATGAAACAGCTGCTTTGTATGAAAACCTGTTCTGTGGTCAGGTTTGTGTTGAAAGGCCATCAGTTACTTTTAAAATAAAAAAACCAATTCAATATTTTATATCTAAAGTTTACTGATATTCTAAAATATATTTTTCTGTCCACCAGAGGAAATACTAAATGCCACACATGCTTGCCTCACTATATAGTAACACAGAACATGGTCAAAACGTGTCTTAATATTGTTTAAAATTTGTCTCAAGAAATGTCCAAGTTATGGCCTAAAGAAAGATGGAGGAAGGGATGATAGCATACTACTTCTCACAGAGCTGTCTAAGAACAGATGTAGTGTGTGTGTTTGTTTGTGTGGTACAACAAAGGGGGCCAGACATGTGTGTGCCAGAACTGTAAGTCAATGCCTGTGCATGATCAGCAAGATAATGATGCGATTCAGCAAATTATAATTTGATTTGGTTATGATATGTTCAGAATTGAATGTTACAGCCAACCTGCTGATAGGGCTAACTGTCTAAATATGAACATCATATTTATCCATGTTGTTCATTAAGATATTAACATGGATATTTACCCAAGACTTGTTTCTTTCATTTAAATGACATCTTTAACACTGTGTTGTATTCAGTGTGACTGGACAGCATACCCTGCTCTGCCCTCCTGTATGAATACCTAAGCTCTGCAGTGCTGTCTGACAGGTTCCTGTCATGCTTTGTTTCTTCCAGTTTCTCCAGAAGGCTCTTTGCTCTTGAGCCCCACAAATCATGGGGCCATTCATGCTTACTATCCAACTAAAAGCCAGGCCATGAAATCCTACATTGGGACCCCCGTGCCACCACGATACCTGATAAGGGGTCACCCTTGCACCAGAGTAACCCCAAGCTCCAATGCTGTGAACTTTCAGCAGATAAAGTGTGGAAGTCCAAATTTCACCAGTTTTAGTCCTTATAATGCACAATATCAGCCTGACTACTATTCCTCAGGTGAGCATGAACTGAACTTTGGTCTGTTAGGGATGTAAAACACAGCCTTTACATCCCTTCGCTTAATTTGCTATCTTTTTTCCTTCCTGAAGTTTGCCCTTGCTACCATCCCAACCTTGTGGCACCTCATATGGCATGCGGCGGCTTTCAGGCAGGATTGTTCTCTCCTCAGAATTATCACCAGGTAGGTGGAGTGTATTCACACTGTCATGTGACACGAAAAGTCAGTGACTGGTTGAGAAATATGAATATTTTCAATATACGGCATAATTAACGTGCTTTTATTGTCACTTTTTTAGGCAGGCTATCCTGTAAACATGTCATTTGTCAGGGAAAACAACCATGGCTTCCAGAACAATGAAAACCTGGAGGCAAAAAAACATGAAGTCAGCGTGGAAGCAATTTTTCAGATAGCAGATCAGTTCATGCAGACTCCACACAATACCTGCCTGGTTAAAGTTGAGCCTCAGGAGGAGTTGGTCCCTTCGCTAGAGTCTTCTGCTGACACCTGTGATGCGACTGTTTGTGATAGCAGCAGCAGCAGCACCATCAAATTTAACCTGTTCTGTGCTGGAAGCACCATAGTGCCTGTGTCGAGCAATCATCCTATAGTCATATGCAAGGAGCAGCAAGAGTGTCTGCCGATACCTGAGCAAATGCCTGAAGAGGATTCTATAGTGGAGGTAAGCCTGTGCACTGAAGAGTTCCTGAAGCTAAAGTGCACCTTTTTTGGGGGGTTAATGTAATGTGTGATGTTGTCAATTTTTTAATGCAGTTGTTTTCCAATCTTAGATGTCTTCTCCTATGGTAATCAATAAAGTAATCTTAACCCTTAAAATTTACAAGGGAAAGCTACGAAGAGTCTGACCAGCAGTCTAGCAAGAAAAGTTAAAAATTTATATTTTTATGTATGAATGCAACGTAAACTATAATCAGATTGTCATGCAAGTGTAAAAATGTGAAATGATACTTGATCTTTTTTTTTCACTGATAAAAATGAGATTCATTCCTCAGAGATTTTGGCCCATATTGACATGATAGAATCGCTCAGTTGCTGCAGATTTATCAGCTGCACATCCATGATGTGAATCTCACGATTCGCAGACTTTTTTCTTGTAACTGTAACTGTGTATTGTCTAACAGAAAAGCTAGATTATTTGCTGTGGTTTCCCTCTGTGCCCTGGTTAGGTTACCATTGATTATGCAAGTGACACAGAGTTGGTAGCTGCTGGGGATTCCAGTCAGGAATAATATCAGAACAGGAAATATACCAGCTCTTCGGGTAAGACATGACTGAACATTTTGGGAGCACTTTCGAGTGTAAAACTAGTTCACGGAAAGGCGTTTAAATATTTTATGCTTGCTAACATCAACAAGGTCCATGATGACAGTATGTCATATTTCTCATTTTAGATCTCAGCTTGTTGCTTTGATTGGCAGGGACAGGGAGCCTTGATTCACTCCAGGATGTAATCTTGAGTTCTTAATATTGTCATATTGCAGTCTCCATTTGAAAGATTACTCATTGTGCAAACGTTTGTTGCTCTGTTCTCTTTTAAGTCTTATTTTAAATCTTTTGCAGTAGTGGGTACAGTACCAGTCAACGGTTTGGACACACCTACCCATTCATATCAATGGACGATTGTGTCCAAACCTTTGACTGGTACTGTATATGATGTGGATTTTTTGGAGTTATATGGTAAGCTTTTTCTTTACATCCATTGTAATTAAAACTGATGGCTTTATTTATGTAAGATTTTCATTTACAATTTTAAAATGTGTGTTTGACATGTTTTACATCGATATTGTGAGCATGATTATCTCAAATATTTTCACCAATTTGTAATGTTTCTAAAGAATTGAAATTGCAGGCTCACTGCCTGTTAACATGCATGTTTTAAACAGCAAATGGTAGCACAGTGCTTTAAAAGCACACACGTTATTTGGGGAGGGAGAAGCCCTTTATCTGCTGATTGTTTGCTTTATGTTAGTGACCAAGTGGCAGTGGTATTATCCTCACCTTTTTATTTTCCACTGGATCTCTCCATAAAGCATGTATGTGATTTTAAAGCATGTAGCTGGAATTTTCAAATAAACATGAATGTATTTTACGGTGGATGGATGTTTCATGTTTTTACGTGCACTGCAGTATTAATAAAACAGTCTGCTTGTTTTAAACACGAGAGGGAGTCACTCACTCATTTGTGAAAGCGCTTCTGCTGAACTCACTAGTGCTGCCTTCGGGTACTCTTCGTAAACTCTGTATACGATAGCAGAAAAATCAAGTTTTTTTGTATATTTACGTTCTTGTAGTGGGTTAAACTAGTATGAAAAGTAGTGTGTGTGAAATAGAATTGTGAAGTTAGGAAGTGGTGATGTTAACATTACAATTCAAAAAGTGGTAAGATATTAAAAGTCGTCTTAAAACCCATCTATTTTCCTTGGCTTTCAATTCCAGCGGGATCTAGTTTTAAACTGTATGTTTTTTGTTCGTTTTGTTTTTAACCGTTTTTTAAAATTTTTTTATTTATTTGCATTTTAATTGTACACTTTGTGTCAGCTGTGGTTGTTTTAAAGTGCTATATAAATAAAGATGGTATGGCATGGTATGGTAAACAAAAAACATAAAACAGTTGAAACATAATCTGTTTACATGACCCCCCCCCCACACACACACACACACACACACACACACGCGCGCACAAACACATTTTTGGGAGCGAAAGTCCCGTCTCCGTTAGCACGTGAAGGCAGCAGGACAGTGAGCAGGTAGAGACTGTCAATGAGCTCCCAGGGGAGCGACAGAGAGTCCGGGAGGTAGACTTTAAGGACGCTGTTATAACTGTAGTCTGTCTCGCTGCTTTAGCCACTCTAAACAGACACTACCAGGAGGTTGGGCTACTTTTTAAATAACTTTTTGGCAGACTTTCTCCTCCGTATTCGTTGATAGTTTTGATAAACGAGTCAGTTTGCTTCACTTTTCTCAGGAGGATCGGGTCTAATTTGTCACTGTGCAGCGGAGGCTCTGAACTCAGGGAAAGCCTGCGTGTGTTTCCCCCCCCCCCACCCGACGGGTAGGTTTAAAAGAAGCTGATGGCTGTGCCAGTAAAGACCCAGTTTAATTACCACGCTACAAGCAAAGTAAGGCGACGCTCCGTTTGCTTTTGTTAATAATTACACAGAGCGGGCTGCTGAATGGAACAGCTTCTTGAGGATTATTTTTCGCAACTCCTCGGCCGTAAGAAACATTGCCCAACTTTTCGGCACCGCATTTGATCCGTCAGCATGCCTCATAGCTCTGCGGCGGCAACCTGTAAGCCAGCCTTTGAAGTTCTACACGTCGCTCTTGTGCGTTTTTGGTGGATTTATTCCGAAAGTGTGGCGATCACAGGACGGGCTCGACTTTTAAAGCTTTGCCTCCTTGTGTTTGGTCGCAAAATGTGACTGGAAGGTACAGTGGCCGATGTGCACTGCGTTGTGAAACAGTACGGAGGATTTACGGATACACAGTTGCCAGGACCTGTCCTTCTTGGAGAGGATACAGCAAGTTAAGCGACAGCGTAAACACGCTCCAAACGAGGACATAAAGCTGTGATGAAGAGCACCCTGTTGGAAACAAATGCGCTCTTCGAGATCTAACACGGCACGGCTCGTCTCCACGGTGCATTGGCGCATGCAGCGCTTCACCACCCACATTAA
>VUQK01027596.1:9534-20237 GCA_015106715.1 Bujurquina vittata | reverse complement strand
AGTTGTTCTGGATGAAAAAATAATTTTTTCCTTCTTTTTGTTTGTAATAAAAATTATTTTTTTTTTTAAAAGGGGGGGAAAAAAAAAAAAAAAAAAAAAAAACATAAGGTCTTTGAGTCACAAATAAAGTTTATGCAAGAAATGTTTAGTGAGAGAAACATTTAATCTTGCATGTAGTAGGTAAAATATGAGGATAAAGAGACAGAGATATGTTAGTACACTCTGCTAAAGATGCAATTTTCCTGCAGTGTAATGTCAGCTGAAGTTGAAAAAGTTTCTGTTGTTGCTGTGCTACTCTTCCTGATTCATTCAGTGAGTTTTCTTAAGTAGAATACGGTGATGGCGTACGTTTGTCTGTGAGTCTGGGCTCAAAAATTGGGTATAGATAGAAAGAGTTAGCTGTGGCGCTGGTTCTTACCTTAAATCCTTTCCACATATTTTGTGCTTCTCCAAGACTCCCAAAGAAGTAGAGGGGCATTCATTTGTCAAAGGCAGATTAACCTTATATAAACAGGTTTCAGAACTGAGAAGAAAGAGCTAAACCAGGCGGGGGAAAGTAACTTTCAAAATGGGCTAGAGTAAAATGAATGAAAAGTGAAATGAAAGAAAAATGAAATGACAGAGTTACAAAGCTGGATAGAGAGGAAAGATTGAAACACGGGGCAGTCTTGATTTGGGGTTAGAGAGGGGAGAGACGGAGAGAGAGCGAGAGCTTTGGTTTGGTTGGGATTGCAGCCAGCGGAGCTCAGAGGACTAAGCTGCTTCCAGATGAGTAAAAGGAGTCAAACAAACGGAGACACACATGGGCATAAGCAAAGAAGAAATGTGTGTGAGAGGACAAAACTCCGACCATGATTTAGTTACCTAGCAAAGTAAAAATGACAGCCAACTCTGAACTTCGCAGAAGGAACCCAAGAACACAAAAGAAACACACCTAAATTACTTAAATCATATCATATAGTCATATTCGATGAGCTTTGAAGCACATTGTCCTTCACATAAATTATTGAATTAGTATTTTAAATCAGAAATGCCAGGCATGCTGATCTTTTTTGTTGATATTATGACAAGTCAAATAATTGGACACTTCAGTTTATATTAAACTTGCCATTTTCAATTTTAAAAAAATGCTCAAGGTCAACTTTCAGTGTCATTTTGCTTAAGCACTACCGTGACAGACTACAATACTCACTTATTCATGTAAAGTTACCATTTGCCTTCTTCAGTGCGACATGCTGGGAGCTTTTGGTAGTTCTAAGCTTCTTTAGTGCTTATTCAAGCAGCTTATTCAGCTGTGTCATGGTCCTGAGTCTTCTATCCAGTGTTTTGTGTTGTTGGGTTTTTTTTGTTTTGTTTTTTTGTAGCTCAAATTCTGTTATTGTTAAATATCTGCAGTTTGTTTCTTAGTTTCCTTATGGTTTTGATTTTCACCTTTGCATCTTTCTGCTTAGTTCGTCTTGGCCCTTTTTTTTTTGGCTCTGGCCATTTTGAGTTTTGTATTCCAGCTTATATCTCGTCATGGTTTCATTCTCAGTCTTGGTTGTGCTTCCTTTTGTAATTTGTAATTCACTGAGTTTGTTTTCTTGCCCTCCTGTATTCTGTCAAGTCCGCGCTCATGTTCCCGTATTTAGTTACGTCCTGTTTTATTTGGCTAGTCTTGTGTCTCATGTGCGTTGTGTTAAGTTTTGCCTCGTCTTAGTTAGATTCTGTTCACCTGTGTCTTTCTTTTCCCAGCTGTGTCATCTCTCCCTAATTGCCTCATGTGTGTATTTAAATCCTCGGTTTTTCTCAGTTCTTTGCTCTGTGTGCCCTCTTGCTGTGTGCTCTGTGGTTTTTCCTAGTGAAGCCCTGGTGCAAGGGCTGCATTATTTTGTATTCTCGATACTGGCAAGTCTTTGGCATTAAAACTGCGTTCTTTAGTTCACATTCCTGTTTCACCAGTCCTGCATTTCCACGATCTGCCTGCCACACAGTAAGACATGACAAGCTGTCTACAGTGTCAAGTGAATCTTTCACCTTCGTGCCATGCAAAACTTTCAATATCAACAAAAATGAAAATATTGTAGAGGCAATATTAATGTAAAAGCTGTGAAAATTGGCATTTTATGCAGTGCTTTTCAAGTCTTGGGAACCACTCAAAGTCTATATATTACACACTGCTGAGTCATGCATGCATTCAGATAGCTCTTAAACTATCATGGATTCAGACACACATACATGGCACATCAGGGGAAGCTTTTGGGTTTCAGTATCTTAGCCAAGAAGATTTTGATATGCAGACAGTGGAAGCCAGGGATGAAAATACTGATCTTCAGTTTAGTGAATGATCCACTGGGCCATAGCTGCATGGATATTTATGGACAGGGATGGGAAACATCATTTGCAAGACAGAAAATGACTTAAAAGTTATAATTAATTGCAAATCTACTCATTTAAGAATTTATGGAGGTGCTTTCAGATGATTAGCAGCTCATTTAACTTTAGACCTGCTGACTGCATATACTTTAGTTCCACCTAAATACTGTTCTTACACTGATGTAATTTTCCCAGATCTTCTAAAACCAGGAAATTTCTAAAAGTAGGCTTGTCAATGGTGAATGCTCGGTGGAATGCTAGGGGTTGCAACGTGTAAGACACCTAACTTAAAGACCCCCTTGTTTTAAGGCTAATAGCTTCACTTCCATCACTTCAAAAATCCATATATCCGTGAAGGTGGGACATAAATAAACACTCTGATGTTGATAATCATAGCCAACAAGTCTTAGTAGTATTGTTTTACTTTCCTTGTTTTATAGAGAATGTTGAGAAACCTTAAGTGTCAAAAATGCACTTTGCTGTTCTTGCAAACAAACAGTGCAAGGAATGCAACTCTCCAGACTTGGAGTGAGCATTATTTCCAACCTAAATGGTCTAGGTCCATAGAGGGTTACCTTTTAAATCATTATGTCAGCAGGAGTCCTGCCCTCAGGACACAATAACTCCCGAAGTGAAACTCACTGAACTAGATGAAAGCAGTTGATGCCATTCGCTCATGTGCACTGGTACACAAATTGTGCACACTGGCAGGTATGGACACACATGCCCACACAAATATCTATATACTGTGAACGTCTACCTGCAACAGGAATAGTAATGGTAAAGTGTATATATGCAGCACAGGCAATGAAGTGAAATAAATAGGAAAGATAATTCCAAGGAAAATGTCATTGGGGTGTGTGTCACACACACATAAAGACAGGAGGGATTATTGTGAGGACTCTTCTTACAATTCGTCACGCCTCTCTGCAGCAGCTTTCTATAATTGATTTAAACACACAGAGGCAATTACTTTAATTCCATCCATCATATGCGATGGGAGCTCCAATAGCCCATTACTGCTGTCATATATTTACTCTTTAATGGTGTGTCATAAAAACACAGACCTAAATCCATTTTGTGACGGCACAACCTTTTTCTCTCGTTATGCTCTGTTTTTTTTTCTTTTCTTTTTGTTTAATCATATTTTTTTTAATTCACCCATACATATGCATGCGTGTGTGTGTGTGTGTGTGTGTGTGTGTGTGTGTGTGTATTTGTGCCAAAGGAAATAATCTCTTTCCATCTGCCATGTATCTAAAGAGGATGGCTGAGTTTTTGCATATTAAATCGCACTGTTGCCCCCATTGCTTGACTTAAGAGTGACAGTTCTCTGATACATCAGTAACTCAAGTCAAACTAAAGTCACAAAGCATCTGCATATTGCAATTGTTCGGCTAAAGAATTCTCACTTGTTTCTGTTTAAGTTTCCAGTAAACCAAGCAAATTACTGCTTGTTAGATTAAGCTGTTTTGAGCTTTTCTTTTCATCACAGACACAATGGACTGATACAAACAAGTTGGTTAACTGCCAAATTATCTGTCTCTGTGTAAGTGCATAAACAAGTGCTTGTGTATATGAGCATTAGCGCAATATCTTTTATTCCTATGTGCACTTCTTCTGCCTTTGTGGTTCCTGGTTTTTCTTTATCCCTGCATTCATTAAATGTGTTACATCTTTCAATAGAACTCTCCTAATTAATAAACAGTTTTCCAGCTTCCTTTCTCCTTGTTGTCTTTTCTTCTATAACGCACTGTCATGGGACATAGAGAGCAAGGAGAATGAGAGTTTGACAACCAAAAAGAGACAGATTGAAAAGGTACATAGACAGGATAGATTGTGAGCGATGAGAGGAGCAAACCATAGTCATGAACATAAATTCCTGGGATGAGAAACAAAAAGTGTGAAGCCATGTGCTATCCAGTGTGCTGAAGATGGATAAGGTAAAGCTGCGAGAAAAGGGGAAACAGAGGTGGATGAATGATGTGTGAGGTCTCCAGTTTGCTGAAGTATTCATGAGAAGTGCAGGGAGCAGAAATTTGAGGTGACATAGGCTGAGCGATTGTTTTTTACCATTTTCATCACAGAATACATTTCTATGACAGTCACTGACCAAATGGGCACCAGTTAAAAATGACAAAGTGAATTACAGTGAGCACAGGCAAATAACATCAGAAAATTGTCACTGTTTAATCACATTTCAGTGGAGAACAGCAACACAGACAGGTCAATGTGTTAATTCACAATATAAATATAATAGTCTGGAAAAATAATCAGTAAAAAAATGATGTAATCAGTGTTAAATTGGGAGTTTCATAAGAAGATATTCTGAGTCTTTCCCACACGTCAACTTTGTCGGGGTGGGCTGCTAAGGCTTGTATATTATATCCAGGCATCCATTTTTTCCCCACTTATCTGGGGCAAGGTTGCGGGGGCAGCTGCCTAAGCAGAGAACCCCAGGCCTCCCTCTCCCCAGCCACCTCCTCCAGCTCATCCGGGGGGACCGCGAGGTGTTCCCAGACCAGCCGAGAGATATGATCTCTTCAGCGTGTCCTGGGTTTGCTCCAGGGCCTCCTCCGGGACATGCCCAGAACATCCCACTCAAGAGGCAGGAGAGCCAGAAGGCATCTTATTCACATGCCCGAACCACCTCACCTGGCTCCTTTCGATGTGGAGGAGCAACAGCTCTATTCTGAGCCCCTCCTGAATGGCTGCAATCTTCACGCTATCTCTAAGGGAGAGGCCAGTCACTTTTCAGAGGAAGCTCATTTTTGCTGTTTGTATTCGCGATCTTATTTCAGTCACTACCCAAAACTTGTGACCATAGGTGAAGGTAGGGACGTAGATTAAGGCGTATCAACCAAGACAGCCCTAGAGGTTGTAGGTTGTTGTATATTATATATTGAGACTTATTTTAACATTTGATAGTGTGTGTGTGTGCGTGGGTGTGTGTGTGTGTGTGTGTGTGTGTAAATATATGAGTGTTGTATTTATTAAACAGTAAAAAAAAATTAAAAAATATTTAAAAAAATATTCCTTCACTTGAAATTAAAATAGCAGGTGAGAAAAAGTTGCCTCTGATTCACTCTTTGTGCCCAAACCAATTATCATTCCTCATGAGTTATGCGTCAACCCAACTCAAGAACTGGGTCAGAGGCACTGTTGGGTGGGCTAGGACAATGTGTAGTCCCCCTATAGTCTTTTCAAAATAAAAGCCACTGATTTGTGAACATTTGTACTGCCTTGTTTTGAAAGAAATTGCCCAGGTCCAGACCTTGGTGACCTCACACCTGATTATGGCCATGGTTAGAATAATAAAATCACCTGTGGCCATGGATCTATGTCTCCATGCTAAGGTGACAGGTCCATAAACAGGAAGTATCCAGGTGAACTTAACTGGGGAAGTAGTATAAAATGAAGAACCTCAGACACAGTTGGTGATGTGGAAAAGAAAGGAAGTGAGGTACAGGAAGTGACATAATGAGGAAGTTATTAATAAATAGGGATTGCAGGACTGGGATTTTTTTCTAAATGAAAATAATTTTGGGATTTCAAATCAAAGGCACATTTAGAGCATCACTGAGTTAATTTAACTAAACGTTTGGGTGCTCAGAGTGACGTCAGCAGGACTGAGAAGCGCCAGGGTTAGATGAGCTTTCTGTTGTCCAAGTAGCTTTGAGTTTGCTTTTTCTGTCCTCATCTCCACCTCTCCCCCCTTTCCTCCCTACCTCAGTGAGAGTTTGCTTTGCCCAGTCAGCAGGTAGAGCCAGACCACTGCAGTAACTGTACACAGGCAGAAAGAAAGAGGAAGAGTTTCACAGAGTAAAGAAGGGAGACGATTGACAGGCAGAACAAGAGGTAAACCTAATGTATTTACAGAACCATATGCAAATAATATCAGACTGTCATTATTTGCTGCAACTGTAGTTATGGTGCTACTGTATATAAGGTTGGCTGAGTGTCGTTGTCCTGTGTGTTGTGTGCAGCGTTTTTCCTGCTTACCTTACACACTACATCTGAATCAAGACTTATTCTCTTACCTTTAATTATATACTGTCATATAAAAGCTGTATATACAGACGTTTTATACAGATGTATTCAAATGCTGACAAAGTTTGAATGTATTCTTAATGTTGAGTCCTAATGTTTTATACATTCACTGTGAATTTATCCATTTAATCTTTAGCATGAAATGTGGATTTTCTTACTGTTTCAGTACCTTTTTAGAGAAGAAAGCACACAATTTACATCACAACAGACAAATCACAGACTCTGTGTGTGTGTCTGTGTGTGTGTGCGTGCGTGCGTGCGTGTGTGCGTTGTGCCTAACGACTTGGGTAGCAGCTGATTCCAGGGTGCCATGTCCCCAATTACCTTGGATCATGTCACTGTGATGTGATTGGTTGAATGGCTGTCACTGTCGCCTATCGTCAGGCATTGTAATGGCTGCATGCTGTCCTCAGGAGACACCGAGCAGTGTTTTTAACACTGAAGTTCTCATATTGCTCTTTGCTCCTTTCAGGATTGAGGAATAAATTCAGGGCTGTGATCTTTGTGCTGTTTCGTTTCCTTTAAATATACTTTGTCACATGATAGTTTGAACAATTTTGCTTATGAAATCTCACTTACAATTTATTAAGCTGCTTAGTTATGCCTATAAAATTAATACAAAGGGGAACAGCTCCAGGTGGTAGAAATAAGCTCACCCAGTCTAGTGTGAGACAGCCTCTGTCACTCCTTCGTCCACCCTCTCCCTGCTCTACAGTTACAGTACATATATTTTGGACCTTTGACTCAGTGCACTCAAAGCACTCAGGACAGTAGAGACAGGGAGAAGAGGAACCGACACACAGGATATGGCCCGGGGCAGAGTTGAGCATGGGCCCCCGTTTTGGCATTTCAGCGCACGGACTGGATGCTCAACCCACTGACCTTCTCCAGAACCCAGCACCAAGTTTTCAGTGGGCCTCTACTGGAGCAGCTTTGCATGATTTGGAGTTCAAAATAAGTCTCATTTTATCTTATTTGTCTCACAGTGGGCCTTGTTGTGGTCCCTCAGGTCATCCTCTGTCTGAAACAATTTGCATTAATCCGTCTCCTTTAAGGCCACCATCACTTTTATCCTGCTTTTTCTGATTCGAATGTTCTTGTGACTCCATTTGTCAGACAACTGAGCTTTTGGATCATAGGAGAACTTTGGCTATGTTTAATATGAGAATCCATGTGTACATATATGAGAGAAAATTAAGAGTACACAGTCAGTTAATGTATCTAAAATGTGAATCTATATTTCCCAAAAATAAAACAGCACAGTGCGTTCATATCAGTCTCAAAGAGAGAAAGGTCGGTGCCACCCCGCGTCTCTCAGAAACACTGAACTCTTGGTTTGCTGTCTTCTTGTTCAGATCCAGGTGATCAAAATAGAGACAGAGGACAACAGAGAAACCCGCTCTGCCAAGGATGCACTGCTGCTTTGGTGCCAGATGAAGACTGCAGGGTGAGCAGTGGAATCAAAACACAGAAACTAGAAGCTGCAGCAGCGCATTTCATGATTATTTCAGCATGTCAAATGAGAACATCAGAGAAAGTAAGAGCGAACTCTTTGAAAACATGTCACAATGTCGCAGGTACCCTGAGGTCAACATCCAGAACTTCACCACCTGCTGGAGAGACGGCCTTGCCTTCAACGCCCTAATACACAGACACAGGTAGGACACACCTATGCGCCCACAGAGCATGCTACCAGCTAAAAGTTTTTAAGATCACTGCAGCAGGTTTTCAGCATCATACTAATGTCTAAACATCACCGAAGCAAAGACAAAAGCAATTCAGGTTCACAGTGCAGCAGGTGTAACAGCCAAATGGTCATTTCTGTTTCATCCCCTCCAGACCCGATCTAATAGAGTTCCACAAGCTGACGCGGTCCAATGCAACGTACAACCTGCAACAAGCCTTTAACATTGCCGAGCAGCGCCTGGGCCTCACGAAACTCCTGGACCCTGAGGGTGAGAGTCATGCAGCAAGATCCAAAAATTTTCCCAGAAATGTGATCCCTGAGATTCATACAGTTCACACTTTAAAGTTTCTCACAATTCAAACATTATAATCTCGCTGATTTTAAAGCATGTGAAACATATTCGTTTTTTGGAGTCTGGGGACCACGAGGTGTTAAGCCATGAAATTTGGCATATCTGTTCTTTACTCTTCAAAGATGTGCAGCAAGAAAAGAAATATGTATCATATCTTTAGTAACCCAGGGGTGACTAAAAGTATTGAATAAAAGTTAAGGGCCAGATTGGGGCAGAATAGTTTAAGACGTCTGCTGTGGTTTTCCTCTTATAAAACAGGCCTGTAATATTCCTGACTTCTACGTTATTTTTTATATTTTCAATAATTTTAGAGGATATCCCAAATGGTGATGGGTCTCATTAGCAGATATAACAACTTAAGCCTTTTTCATAAAGGTTTCTGTGAAGAGTTTGGGAATTGTGAGATTATGAGATGAAGGCTTTTTGTTTTGCGGTGAGCTCAGAATTGTGCACAAGTGTAATCTTCTGGTTAGTTTGATGGCAACATTCGGACTTGACAAAAAGGAAAATACGCACACCAAGGAGCTCCTGGAGGAAAAACTATTTTATTCCAGCCTCAACAAAAATGTGACGTGTCGGGCACAGCTGCCCTTCTTCAGACTTGTTTTGTCATCATTCAGACTTGAGCCATTTTTTTGGAAGTGATGCATAGGTGTTACTAGATCCGACTCAGTCAGACTGCTGTCTCAGCTTTTATGGACACATTCAGCTGCTGTTAGTTTAGCAGGAAGGAGTGCGTGTCTGAAAGGGGCTGTAGTTACTGTGAGGCTAACTTTGATCCTTCTGTCTCTGTCTCCTCCCTCCTGTGCAGATGTGAACACAGAGAATCCGGATGAAAAGTCCATCATTACATACGTGGTTTCCTACTACCACTACTTCTCAAAGATGAAGGCTCTTATTGTGGAGGGGAAGCGGGTTGGCAAGGTAACACGCGCGCATTTCTAAATATGCCAAAAAACTTGATGTCCAGAGCAAAGAGGATCACACAGGAAATCAATGAGCTGCTGTTGCTTTAAAATCTGAAGGGCTAGCAGTGTGGATGAACCGAAAGCGTGCGCGCATGTGCACGTGCCTGTGGAGGGCTTAGAGAATGCAAACATTATGATACTTAGTTTTTTGTGTGTGTATTCCTGACCTTTTTTAACCTCATTCTTGCTCTCAGGTGCTCGACAACTGCATAGAGACAGAGAAGATTATTAACCGCTATGACGCTCTGGCCTCAGACCTCCTCGAGTGGATAGAGAAGACCATCGCAGTCATCAGCAACCAGAAGTTTGCCAACTCGCTGACTGGAGTTCAGCAGCAGCTTCAGGCATTCACAACGTACTGCACTATAGAGAAGCCCATCAAGTAAGTTTGGTATTCTGTCAGTTATTGCAGCGCATGCACAAACCCAACTCCCAAAACAAAATCCAATCTTAAGCACTTATTTTATTCACAATAGAACACAGAAAACATATCAAATATTTAAACTGAGAAAATGTATAATTTTAACAAAGATATGAGCTCACTTTGAATTTGATGGCAGCAACACGCTATAAAAATGTTTGGAGTGGAGCCGCTAAAGGCTGGAAAAGTGAGTCGTGTTAAAAATGAAGAGCTGGAGGAACATTTACAAGTGATTATGTAACCATGACTGCGCCAGTTCACCATTTAACATACAGTAAAATAAGCTGCTGTCTGTGAATGTTAGTGTGCAGTTTAGGAGGTCGGCATTCGAAAGGTTTTGACTGCAGCTTCTCAAATGTCAGAATTTGTTGTTTTACAGCCATTTATGATTTCATTAATCCCTGCCAGCCTTATAAAAATATACTGAAGTGCTTCCAGTGTTTAAGTTTTATGTTTCACCTCTACTGGAGAAACATAATGTTGTTGTGTGCAGCTGTGAAACAGAGTCAGAACCATTACTCCCCTATGTGACTGTCAGCATCAGTTTATTCCCAGTGAGCAACATAATGTGTGTAATTCAGAAGAAATGGTTCTATTTTTTGTGACTCGTACTAAAGTGTATTTTCCCTAAACTGTGTATTCATTTTGTACTTGACAGCAGCACAGGCTGCTTTTTTACTCACAGTATGCATATTCCACCTCCTCAAATGTAAAGTTATACACTGAAAATATTTAGTTTTTTGCATTAAATAACCTCAGAAACTAGCCTCATGACACCTCAGAATATAGTGTCAGCCACAATGATATCCACAGTACACACACATACACTGACTGTGATCCAATAGGTCTTGTTACACTCTGCATTAGTGT
>VUQK01027590.1:10177-29369 GCA_015106715.1 Bujurquina vittata | reverse complement strand
CCTTAGCGTAAGGGGGAGTGAACTATGGCGTCAGGTAGCCAGGTGAGGCGCATTGTCTTGTACGTCTGCAGCATTAGAGCCCCGTAAGGAGTTGACAAACTAAAGAAACGCTATTTGACACTGGGGAGAAAACCCGAAATGGAATTGGTTTCAAAGTTGAACAGTGAGCGCTTCGGACTTAAACAGAGTTTCCGCGAGGTAGTAAAAGGTAGTAAGAGAATCGACTCGGTAGCAAATTTTCCATCACCCCTTCAATACATTTTGACTTTTCCATTGATGTAGACTTTTTATTTGTTTAGCTATAAAATCTGTATAAAAATATAACTACTCAGCAGGACCTGAGCTGACTCGATCGGTTCCGCTGTGCGCATGCGCGGTGCTGCGCACAGCAAATCTGGGCGTTGCTACCGTGAATTGAAAGTGCAGACTTCAAACTAAGCACCAGTTTTTAAATTACGTTGCTAGACCACGTAACACCAGAGTATATTGTCCTCACCTTCGATGCGTGTTTTGTGCAGAAATAAACGTTGAAAACGCGAGTTTCGCTAACAGGAAGTGCTTGCTAATAAAAACAAAACAATTCCCGACAACTCCTTTCCTTTTGGTGGATAAATGCGCCATATCAACCAATCAGAAAATTATGCGGTAACACGATGATGTGCACGGGTAACACGGGCGCATTTGGCTCCTGAGGAACAGGTGTAAAGGTGGTAAAAGAGACAATATTAGTGGCAGGTTTTGGCTGTGATGGGCCCCTTGGTCTTGTGGAGGACAGAAACTGTTTTTTGAGGCGGTATAAATAATTTGTCTAGCATCATAATGTCAGCCCTGATTGCTCTGCAAAGAGTTGTACAGAAAAACACCTGAGGCCTTTCCTGTAATTTAATGTGAATAGTTGTATTTACTACGTTTTTACACAATTTGTGAAAATTTACAACGTGCCTTTTACGTTGTAAAAATAATTTAAGCATGTTTGTGATTTTTACAGTAAAAAAAATTCTAACCGTTTTTCTACTTCGATTTTATGTTTTTATGTTATTATAAGTCCAATGTGTTAATACAATATTTCAAAATGAAAGAATCAGCATACAGTCACACACATGAGGTGGTGCTGAAAAAATGACAGCAAACAAGGCAAGGTAAACAGCTTCTAAGGTTAAATATAACCCCTTATCTCCAAACAATATTATCATTGATCGCAATAATTTCTGAGACAATTAATCGGCCAGCAAAATTTGTTATCGTGACAGGCCTACTGACATCCATCAGAGTCACAATTACAGGCAAAGACTTCACTGCTCTGCTTGAAGGTGTTTTATGTATGTGGCTAGAGACCAGCCACTGTTTTGTTTCATCTTTATTTCAAGATTGTGTTTAGTGATCTTGAGTGTACAAATCCTGATAATTTGAAGGGTTCACTATATTTTCTTGGCACTTTAGGTCACCTTGTGACATAATACATGGGAATATTAACGTTATACTTTGTCACAGTTCCAGAGATGTGAAAAAGAGGAGGCTATATAAGCTGCACAAATCTCATCTTCTGCATGTGCGGTTCTTACCTACATAAAAAAGGTCTTATTTTTCCTGCTGATTGGTTTCTCTGCAGGGATCTACAGGGAGCTGTGCTTGGAGTCAGTAAAGAATAAATACGAGTGTGAGATCCAAGCAGCGTGTCAGCACTGGGAGGTGAGAGGCCAAGTCAAAATACATCTTTTTCAAACACACAGATTTTTTTAGTAAACAAATATGCAATTTTACATTTTCAGATTTTAACTTAACCATAAAGTAAATTCAGCCCAGTCCCACTACTGGAGTTTATCTTTGATTATTTAGGTCGATGTTGATGCGTGTGTGTTCCGGTTTCTGCCTCCTAGAGTGAGAAGTTGCTGCTGTTTGATACTGTGCAGAGTGAGTTGGAGGAAAAGATTCGAAGATTGGAGGAAGACCGACACAGTATTGACATTACCTCAGGTACCGCGAAAAGCTTCAACAAACTGTTTAATTTTTATTATCCTACCATGCAAAATAAAGCAGGAGGATATTGTCTTTATAACATCTGTCTGTCGATGAGGTTTTACCTTGCTGGTGTATAGACTCCAAAACCATATGGAGTTGAGCCATGAAATTTGACATATATGTTCTTTACTCTTCAAAGATGTGCAATGCGATATTCATATTCCTGGATGTTTAGTACCCTTTGTACACTTTGACTGTATTTATCAGAAGTACAGAGTAAACTGAATGGAGGATTTCAGGCTGCTAATGATGTATAGCCTCTTTCTCATGTTTGTTTGGATTAGCCTAATCAGAAAAAGAAGAAGAAACAGCCTTTATTGTCCCATGATCATGTGATCATCTTGTGCTCTAGGCTGCAGCCTTATTGATTAGCCTGTGATACCATCTTCTGATTGGCTGAGCATTGTCTAACATGGTGGTCAGGGATGACTCATGGCCATAAATAGTGCAGACTATGACTCATCATTGCGCAGTATGAAAGCCATACCTACTGCTCGGCAAATGGCAGATTACGGAGTATGGGTGCATTAGTCAGATGAGCATACAATAACCTCACACTGTTCGTTTTATATCACTATGAAACCATTTCACTGAACAAGCTAGCCAGTCAAGAAATGACTCTTTAGAGCCTACTGCTAGTTTGTTTGATGGAAGCACTAACATACAGTACAACTACACAATAGGGCACAATGGATACACTGATCCAATAATAACTGAATCAGCCCTGCAAATTTAATTGTGATATTAGCTGACCATATTGACATATTGACAGACACTACAGTTAAATGTAGAAGGAAGGGGAGAGAAGCGCAGTTGCTTTCCCCTCTCTAATAGTCCTCTATGTTTCCAGAGTTGTGGAATGATGGATTGCACTCACGGAAGAACAAGAAAAAGGACCCATTCTGCCCGGTCAAGAAGAAAAAGCCTGTTGTTGTTTCTGATATCCTTTGCTGCTGTTTTGTCCTTGTCTCATTACTTACCCGTATTTATCTCAACCACACACTTCACTGACATGCTGTTAAGACCAGTGGATTTTTTCTGTTTTTCCTCAACCTCTATTACGGCCTTATATTGTTTACATGCTGCAAGACCTGGATATTCTTGAAGACTGGACTGCAATAAGAAAGGTATTATTCTGAAAACAAAGTTTGTATCCAAGTTGTGGTTTGACTTTTCAAGTTGTGTCTGTTTCCTCCCCTCCCTCACAGGCAATGGCATCGCTTGGGCCACACAGGGTGAAGGTGGACGGTAAGGGTTTCTCTTCGTCCTTGGTTACAGTCAATACCTGGCTGAGTGCGGCAATCGACCCACACTTGCACACAAGGGGTTTTGATTTAGTACTTTGTGCTCAAAGGAGACTGCCTCCTTTCTTTTGAATACTTTGTATTTCTTTTAACCTTACTCTGTCCCTGTCACCTGTCTTGCAATCTTTCCGTCGCTTCCTGTTTCTCTTCTTCCAGTGCCTGCAGTAAAACCTGACAGACATCACCACGTGGCACGCTCTGAGGATGGCCGACTTTTCTATGACAACCAGTGGTACTGCAGGGGACAGGCCATCTGTATCAACAGGAAGGACGAGTACCCAACTAGGTGTGTGGGAGGAGGGTTTATTGGAAACTGCTACTAGTATGCATTCTGAATGTGTGTGTATGTGTGTGTTTGTGCACTCGTGATGCATTGTGCAAGGCTGCGTGACCGAGTGGCTCTTTGGTCACATGGTGCTGAGACTGTGAGTATGAGGCTGAATGTTTGTGGCTGCACATTCTGCATCCTGCCCTGTGTGCTGTCAGGAAAGGATGCACTGATCCACATCACCTTCCCCTCGCTTTCACCGGCACCACTGAGTGGCAAAAAAAGCAGGTGGCTGTTATGAACAGTTAGAGCTGCAATACTGGCATGGGTACACACCAGACAAAGAGTGGCACGTGTACATTAATATATAGCCAGTGTACTTGGACTCATACAAATATACAAGTACCGTGTACAAAGGATGGGGAAAGAACAAATGCAGCTGTTTCCATGCAGATCTCTGAATGAGTGATCTCTATGGAGGATTACTTTTAAACTGATTAATATTAAATAATTCATTCATATTAAATAAATGCCACAAAAGCGAGCTCTGGGGGTAGCTATTCAGCAGCGCCTGAACTACCAAAAGAAGAACCAGAAGAACTGCCCACATGACCAAAACTGCTAAAATGAGACACCAGATATTCTTGGGTAGTCATTATACTGGTGTACATGGGAAACACTGCAATTACTTCAGAGCTGTCGCTGTTATTAAACATCAAAAAGATAAAAATGTAGATGTTTTTATGTAGTATTCATTCCTCCTGTGGACTTCTAGACACTCAAAGAGTGCATGACAAAAGATCCGTTTATTTTTGTTTTCCCAAATCAGGAAAGACGTACTAGACACAGAAAAGCCTGAGGGCATGTAGACACCTGAAGCTGGGTGCATCAAACATTTGTAGGTTTGCAGCTCAGATCTGTGAAAGCAGAAGTGTGTACACGGCATCTCACTGTCAGATTTATGAATGTGTGTATGTGCATGGTTATTTTACGTTTCTAACTCGTTAAATTTATTAAACCATGTATTAAAGTACTGCTTATTAAACTATTCTGCCAGGAAGGTGACTGTGTGTATGGGAATAAGTCCCCCCCCCCCCAATTAAGAAGTAAGGTCAGTTTTGTAAGTATACTTGTATGCATAGGGCCAAAAACCAAACACAGCATATCCACAGAAATACTTCATACTGTCGAGCATGATTTGGGCTTATTTTGTAGCCTCTGGACCGGAGCACCTTGCAATCATTGAACTCCTCTGTATACCAAAGTGTTCTAGAGTTAAATGTGAGGCCATTTGTGTGACAACTAAAGCTGAGCTGTCAGACAGATGGCTCACAACAGGATAGTTGACCCAGTCTTTAACAGAATGGCCCAGTCAAAGTCCCGACCTCAACCTGGTTGAAATGCTGTGGTGGGACCTTAAGAGAGCCGTGCATGAACGAATGCCCACAAACTTTAATGAACGGAAGCAGCATTGTAAAGAAGAGTGGGTCAGAATTCCTCCATGCAGTGTGAGACTGATAAAGTCATACAGGAAAAGATCTGCTAAAGATGCTTCTGCAAGCTACTGAATCATGGGGTATACTTGGTTATCTTTTTTCCCATGAATATACTTGTCAATAATAAGAGGCCACCTTAAAGCACTCTCTGCTTTGTCATGTTTTTTTTTGTTTGTTTTTGAACTTGTATGTAATAATTTAAAAAAATGAACATCGTGCTGAGTTAAAAAAAGACATGAAAGTAGCGATTGCACTAGTTTTCTATACTCTTTATGCGTTTGCACACATGCATATCCTCTTTGCCCTTTGTGAGAGCTGGGAGGAAATTTTGCACTAACGCTGTTGTTTTCGTGTTTCGTGCAGTGCCGTCATCACCACCATCAACAATGATGAGGTGTGGTTCAAACGACTGGATGGTACCAAATCAAAGCTGTACATCTCCCAGCTGCAGAAAGGCAAATACACTATCAGACACTCGTAAATGAAAAACACACGCCCACATAAAGAAACTATCATCTCTGCTGTGTTTCTCTTTGTCTCCTTTTCCTTGTGGTATCATTGTACATTCTACTACTACTACTACACACACACACGCTCAGACACACACCTCACTTCACTCCCTCTGTGCACAAGTTAGAAAAATATTAGCTGACCCTTCTGCTATAAGGAGACGATCTTCTCTGTAAATATGTATATGTATTTTATCGACAAGGTCACAAAGTGTCATTTTCTCTGGAATGGAGATCAATGCAAAGTGCTGCTAAATAGAAAGGTGAAGAACCAGAGCATTAGCAAACTGTGAACCACAGAGCTCAGTCGCGTGCCTTTCTGAGACTAGACAATGCCTCGGCTGATGGAGGGGTTAAAAAAACAAAGAGTCCTGAACAATATCAATGCATTGAAGCCATACTCTGAGGTCAGCGAATGTGTGAGTGAGAAACCCTAACGCAGGTGAGAATGCCATCAGCAGTGTGTTTGATTTGCCTCTCCAGACGCACCAGTTAGACTTGAATTTCATGCTCGCACAGAGCCTAATAGATTTGTATTGGGTTCCCCAAGGACCCCAGACCAACTTTGATTTAGTTAAAAACTGTAACAATCAATATTAAGTAAGTAGTTATATTGTGAACATAATGAGATTTAAAGAACCCCAGAGGTTTGCTGAAACCCACTTGGGGGGCGGGGGGGCAACTGTACTAAACGATCTCTTGATCCTTTAGTGCAAATTTTTTTTTTCCCAGCACTACATTTTTCTTTAAAGTCCGAATCAAGGCCGGCCCCGTGCAGTAAGGAAAACACGACAGTTTAAATTTACAGTAAAGGGAGCTGTATATACAGACATCTGTGTGGTTTGTGATTCTTCTGTCTCCTGTCATTTTGCCATTTGTCTGAGAGTGCCTAGAACTTCTTTTAAAGTGGAAGCCAGGCTTTAGTTTTAAAGAAGAAAAGGAAAAAAACAGAACCTCCACCGCCCAGGTTTGAGCTGCTTTTTTATGTGGTGATGGTGGTGGATTCACGAAAGCCTCAAATCTGTAAATCATGGTGCCATTTTTGGCAAAAAAATGTTTTTTTTTTTTTAACATTGTGTTCCCCATCCTCTTTGTGTCTTTTACGTCACCCCTCTGTCCTTATTCGCACTGTCTCCTTTGCTGTAAGTAAAAATGTTCCTCAACATTGATGTATTCACAGTGGAGAATTTTTATTTTTTGTGCGTGTGTACGATCCATCCTATCAAACGTTCCTTTGTATGTGTAAATTAGATTTGATTGACTGAATGAGATCCTGCTTTGCATTGCGTTTATCAGGCTTTGGGTTTTTTTTTTATATCATTGCAAACATGTTTTAAAATGATTACTTGGCAACAGTATTGTAAAGAGAGGTGCTTGCAACATATATCAGAAAAAAAGTATGTGAAGCCTCTGTGGCATCAACTGAGTAGAAGTTTTGATGGTCGTGTTTTTCATTTGTTCTTTTCTTTTTTAAACCTTTTTTATGCATCATGGTTCTTTTTCCACATTACAGGTAAAAATAAAAAAATGTGACATTGTGCCAATGCATGTACAACTGAGTGAAGACTTTGTGTCATTTCATTTGAAGGGTTGAAACTGCACATGCTCATCACCACGGCCTGTCCTTCATATGCTGGGTTTAACTTTAGTGTTCTTTCAGTACTTTAAAAGCGAAGGAGCACAAAAAAAGAAGTGTCTGTGCTTTGAAGTGATTATGGTATCATTGTGCACTGCTCAGCTTGAGTCAAGCTAACTTCCTTTTCTTTAACAGCTTTATATAAAAAAAAAAAGTCAGAGCTTTTCATAGAACTTTAATATCCTCTTAGATTTGGCCTACCATGCACAAAAAGCCCAGATACAATCTTACATAATACTCCACTGTACAAAGAGAGAAAGTCCCTGACAGCGCTCAACCCAAAGTGACCTCCGAGGTGTGGCGAACCCTGCCTACGCTCCTCTGTGACGGGAGAGAAAAAAAAGGGCTTATTTTGAAGGAAAATGCTGAGCTAGTCTTATTGGATAATGAGTCTTTGCTCTGCCGTGCTGTTCAACCCATCAGTCACTTATTTTCGCCAAAGGGCCAATCACTAGATTAACACCACATTCTGATATTGATTGAGGAGTGACGCTGATGTACCACTTTCTTGCCCCCTGCATCCTCTTACTGTCTCTCTGCCAGCTGTTGGACCTGTGAAGACACCGCATGCAGAACCACTGCAGCCTTTTATTGATCTATTGGGAGTATTGATCAGATGCAGCAATGCAACCTGGAATTCAAGGGAATCAGTTATTTTCCATATTTTCTGTCACACATATATAAGGTCCCACAGTAAGGTCAGTGTATGTATCCCAAAAGCTCAAACTGCTGTAAACATTCAATTTCAGGGTTTTTTTCTCCTCCTGGATCTGTATTTCATTGAGAGGAGATCACAAAAGCCCCACCCAGCTGCTCCATTTCTCAATTTGGGGACAAAGTTGCCATAAAGTGAGGGCGGAGAATGAACCAAGGAGCTGCACAAAGGCCCAATATAAGATGAAGACGGATAATTTTGAACTGAAAATTATACAAAGATCTTTTTGGGTCCCAACAATAAAAAATATGGAACAAGAATAATAGGTCTTTAAATTTTTGCACTTAACAAAGGAAAATTACTGTGCTTTAATATGGTCTTACCAGGTCAACACTGTGACGTTGACAAAATCCCACATTTCAAACTGCCAAATATTGTGTCCTTATCTGACCAGAAGGTGTCAGTGGTGTTCTGCAATAGAGAGAACGCATCATCTGCACTCGATGGGAGGAGGGAGGTGGCCTGTTAATCTGGGGCACCCTGCTGTTGAAGCCTTCCAGCTGATGAGAGAGAGAGGAGGGATGAAGGCACAGTTTGATCACAGCTCGCTGGCCACGTCTGCTACTGCAACAGAGAGAGAGAGAGGAAAATCCCCATCACCGCGTCAAAGGCAGAAACAGCAGCAAGCAACCGCGCTGTCTCTACACAAGCCATGCAGCAATGTGTCTAGAGCTTTCTTTGAATCCGCTTCCTGTCAGTGTGCACATGAAAGCATGCATGAATGTGGTCAGGAATGGGTAGAACTTGCTGGTAACGCCACACACATTACAGGAAAAGGAAAAAGGGGTTCCGTAGCAGTGCTTGTTGAATCTTGAGGTCAGTCCTGAGGTTCTGCATGGTTTTGGGGAGCTACGGCCGTGACGAGTCGGGTCCTGACAGATGAGAGAGGCTGGCCATCTTCAGCTCCATCTATACTTAATGAGCAGCCAGAACTGCAGGGTCATTGGGACGTGTTTACTGCAACACTGGGGCTAATTAGACCGTGAAAGTGTCACACTGTGCTAAATTACTTATATCCCTTCCCCTCTGTGTGATGTATGTGCTTTATGTATTTTTGGGAGAGTGAGACCGTGCATTGTGACACTCTCTGTGCATGCATGCATGCATGTGCTGTGCGCCAAGCCCAGGTGTGGGTGTGCAGCTTTCATACTGCTTGTGTAAAAGAATGTAAAATGCACACATCTATAAGTTACCATTAAAGGCATGAGGCAAGCGGCTCATCACCTGCATAGAAGTGGAGAGAGACGGAGAGTGAGGTGGATTCAAACTGACAGGGCTGCAGCGTGCAACCTGTGCTCCACATGAGCGTGGCATCGCCTTTCTAATGGTGTCAGTGGCAGTGGCCAAGAATTCACCATTAGCTCCCAGTTTATCTATGTTTCTCCATCTTGTACTGTCTAGACATAAATGCAATCAGCTGCGGAGGCAAGTTTGGATATGGCCTAATAGGCTTTTACAGGTTTTTTTATGTCATAACTGTAAAAGATAAATCTCTGCAAAGGTTTCATCATTACCTCGACCTGCTAAAGCCCTTCAGAACTGTTACAGGCCTCACAAAGCAGTGGGATGGCAGTGGCAATACTTCCATTTGTCAAGTAAAGATAGAAGAAGAGTTTTGCTTTGAACTATGAAAAGCTCAAGGATGGGGCTGGTGGATGAAAAATGTCAAATTCATTCTGGCTAAAATATAGCAGCACATCCTGAAGGACGAAAACAGAATTAGTCAACTTTAATTGGTCTAGGAGGAAGAAAATAATTTCCAGCCCCCTCTAGATTGCTAGGAGGTCAATTTTATCAGGCATTGCTAGTTGGAGTTCCCATGCTGTTTGCTACCTCTTTGCTTATAGGCTTGCTTCCTACCCATAGGAACACTCTGGCATGTCTCAACCAGCATTGCTGTAAGCTGCCAAGCCCTCATGTCTGCAAAGTGCAAGCAGTGGTTTGACTATTTACATGCTCATTTTATGGACATCCATTTGCAACTGGGGAAACAGAGCTCCAGTATTCCAAGACTTAACATGAGTGAACAAGCCGAGCTATGCCTTACACAGCATCCTGGCACCTTCACCCTACCCCTAGCCTCTGTTCTGGTGTGTAAACACTACTTTCTGGATGCACGGTAGCGTGCCATTTAAGCAGTATATTTCTTGTGATCAAGTTAGTCACTAGAGCGTGTAAAGGCTTTCAACAGCAAACCGGATCTTTGTCTCAATCACGAATTGCTCCTTAGATCACAGCTTGTGGTGGAGCCCTAACCCAAGCCCAACCCTAACCTGATCTCAGACAGCAGTGAATCACACATGACTCACGTGGTAAATGGACTGGTTCTTATATAGTGCTTTTCTACTTGAGCACTCAAAACACTTTGTGCAACATGTCTTCATTGACCCAAGCATTTTTTTCCTGCTGCTTTCTAATATTCACACTCCAACGAGATTCAGTATCTTTGATATGCAGACTGGAACAGCCAGGAATCAAACCACCAACCTTCCAATTAGTGGGTGACCGGCTCTACCCCCTGAGCTACAGGCACCTTGTCAGTGATATAGTTAAGTCTTCATAGGTGTCCAGCTCTGTCAAATTCACCGCCACCTTAGGGTCATCTACCCCTAGGAACAGACATGCTTGCTGGACCATGAACACCTCATACTGAGCCTGAATCGGGGGTGGGGGTCACAGATGAAGGGCAAGAGTGCCACAGTATTCACCTTGAGCTTCTCAGTGCTTTGACTCTGAGGTAAACAGGATGCATCGTGACCCCAGCAGTGGGGGCAAAAAATTCAGTTTGCCTCTTTAGCAGGCAAAAGAGCTGGACTTTCAGAAGCAGTGTGAACAGAGGGAGTTGGCCCAGTCTCCCTTTCCTGTCTGTCACAGGAAAGGGAGAACTTAATCTACTATTAAGGTGTATGCATCACTGATCTGTTCTTGTCGTGTGGGGCTTGGGGAGAGTTTATTTTTAGCCACCCTCTACTGAATTTGACTTAAGCATACTACATCTTGTGGTTCACTCCTCCGCCCCTCAGTAGAAATTGCCAGTTTTTACCCATTTGGGAAGGTACCTCTGAAGCTGTTATCCATCAAACTTTGACGATAGCTAATAGGGCGTCCTTTTGTGCCACCCAAACTACATGCTTGTTGAGCTCTCTTGAGAGGCGCTGGCTTCATCCAGAATCTGCTCTTTTGGCCACGGAACAGTAAAAGGTTGTTTAGGTGCACAATGGCTCAGTTTCAGCGCTTTTTCTCTGCAATCCTTCAGGGGACAGAGAAATGGGAGGGAGAAACATCATCCTATGCAGCATTTTCTCTACATTGCAGACGGAGTTGTTAGTAGAACCCTTTAGGTGCTACTTTTGGCTGTCCAAGGGGATCCTTGCACCCGTGCTCACCTGTGTACACTCAACAAAGGAGCGCAGCAGCAACAGGCTTGCTCAATGGAACATCTGTTTGAGGCATTTGTAAGGAGTCTTAGTCCAAATTTCTTTTAACCAGGCTTCCTGCAGCACTTACAGGAAAGGTATATCATACACTGGTGCAACATTCTGAGTTAGATAAAGATACTACATCCTTTTGGATTTTCCCTAAAGGTGAATGTACTTGGAAAATTTCCTATATACTAATTTTAACTGTACAGATCTGTGAGAACAAGTAATAAAGCTGTTGGAGTTTAGAGTTCATAGGGTACGTATAATAACCCAGCTGAAAATGATCAGTTTAGCTGGTGCTAGCATATTTGTATGATGTAAATTGATGTGCATTGCACAAAGTGTATGATGAGTGTCCACTACCTGTTTGCAAATTTTGATGGCATTCCTCACTGACCTTTTTCCACCTAAAAATAAAAGCCCCAGCCTCCTTTGAGACTCCACTCTTGTCTCATGAGAGGGTAGTGATAATTAATTTCCAAAATAACGACTCCTTCTGACTTGATAGCTTGAAACTGAGGAGCTCCAACACGCTCCCGGGCCTGTAAGTGTCAGGTTTATTTAGCTGACCAGACAAGGTGGCAGTATCACCTTTCAAATCCACACCGACTGTCCTCAGACACCGTACAGCATCTCCTCGTTATGTCGGGTCTGATATGCAAAGTAGCCTGGGAACTACTGTGGCATGGCAGTGGCAGACAGAGGCTGTGTGTTTGTGTGTGTGTGTGTGTGTGTGTGTGTGTGTGTGTGTGTGTGTGCGCGCATTAGAAAGGATGCGCGTTTGTCCTTCTCTGTTTGTATTTTTGTGCCTTGAAGGTTCCCCAGATAGTGGCAGGACTGTAGCTAAGATTTAACACAGAGAGGCTATCAACTTGTCATCATTGGCTCAGACAGATAAACACACACATCTTATCCTCCTCTCAGAGGCTCAGCCTTAATATGAAAATGTAGTCAAATGGCCAACTGGCATCAGCGATTGGAGTCTACATAGACTTGGTACAGGCTATTCTGCTGCATACAGCCTTCTTTTCTTTCGCATTTGTTTACTGTAAAAGCACACCAGTGCATGCACGTGTGCAAAAATGCATGTATATTTGGCCTGAAGGTTCACATGAACGTGTGTCTGCCTTGTTTACAACATGCGTGTGTTTGTGTGTGTGTGTGTGTGTGTTTGCGCTAGACACAGAGTAAGTGTAGTGAAAAGCAGAAAGCTCACCCAGCCATTTGGCTGCAGTCCTAATTGGCTGTGTGCTGTTGACAGGATGCTGACAGAGCACATCGCATAGACAGGTACTTTTTTTTACCCCCTCTGTTTTATCTTCAGGGTTTTTCCTAAATATCTCCACAGAGGAATTTCCTGCTTTACTCATTTTAAGCTGTAAAAAAAACTGAAGTGGTGCCCTTTGACAAGTCACAAAGCCTGCCTCTTTTTTTTTTCTGGTGTTGTGATATGGAAAAGAGGAATGTGGAAGCTGGAGATAGGCCAGCCTTAATGAGACTATTCTGTGCTGCTTATCGGGCCTCGTGGTTTACTGTTTGGTGACCTGCTTGGCCTTTGAGTGTTTGTGTTTATATATACTAGGATATCTTTTTATGTGCAACATAAGCATGCAAAGGTACATATGCATGCATATTGCTGCCAGTGCAAATGGCTAATCAGCTTTGCACTTAAAAATATAGGAAGATGTTTTCCCATCCCAACATCCTGAGTTCACATATGAGTACCACTCATCATAATGGCATACTGGACACACATGCCCACAATAGAGCTTTTGATGGACAGCGAAGACCACTGTGAAAATGGAAGGAGGGGAGGGGACATAAGCAACATTTTAAATGAAGCATGTCTAAAGACGAGGCAGCTCGCCGCCTCAGGATGCTTTTACCCAACACTTTACTTTGATGGGTCACAATGATATCACGTAAGGCACTTCTTTCTCACTCTGCCTGTCATTCATGAATACCTTTACCGAGTCTGAGACCCCTTCAGGTTCCTGTGCACACTGTGTACATTTTATGTAATGTCATGTCATGCACTCTTATGGCCTTCAGAGGTGTAGCAGTGCTGTATTCACTCAGGTATGTTCAGAAAGAATAACACAGCGTCATCGTGTCTGTCAGTCAAGACTCAAGAATAAAGGAGATGGGCTTTTGCCATCAGGTCGTCTTGGTTGTGAAACAGCTTCCTTGGTGTCGCTACATCAGGATGATCCGGTTTTTATTTTGCCCTCCTGTTTCCTGCTCTCATTTTTTTCACAGTGTTTTTGTTGGTTTTTTTTTTCTTTTTTCATATAGCAAAACTAATTGCTAAAGCAGTTCCTTTATGTAAAAAAGCATGTAGGTTAAGCAGGTTTTTTTCTGCACACACGTAAAAGTCTGAAATATCAGGCTTTTTCCACATACTCCATTATTAACCCTTATGAACAATAGCCCATAATCACGCAGCATGTCTCTGTCAGAGGAGCTCAGACTTGTTTAAAATCGCATTTTTTCCATGTTCGCTGCGCACCTGCACCTCTGTTTGAAATATCTCCAAAATACAATTTTCCAGTGCAGCCCTTACAGTGACGAAGGTGACCAATCAGTGACCAGTAATGACGATCTGTGTTTAACAGAGGCTAAAGTTTGTTTGTTGCTTCCAGCTGTTTCCAGAAGTCTTTGCTTAAAGTTTATTACCTTCCTGCAGCATCAACATTAATATTTCCAAATAGACAGTTGAGAGCATTTCATTAATTACTTCTAATAACAGGACACAAGATTGATCAGGATGGAGCAGTAAATGAAGCTGTGTTCCTTAATTCAGACAGACGACCTGACATTTATGAGCTACAGATTAACAAGTATCTGATCAGTTTCTGAATTATCATAGTAACAACTATACCGATGGCGAGGGGCTGCAGGTGATCTACTAACACCTTGCAGTGAGAAGGTTCCTGTATATTTCCCAGCTGGGGACTTTTTTTCCATGGAGGTTGCATGTTCTCCCTGCACCTGCGTGGGTTTCCTCCACAGACGAACACAAAACATTGCTATTTAATATCTTCTTGAGCCGTACGCATATTAATGAGGCCACATGCATACATGTGCAATCTTAATTTTGATTTTTGCAGGCTGTGTCAGGCTGCTGTTTGTTTGATTTGTTGCCAAACACAAGTAAATACCAGCAGCAGCTTTTTTAACACCAAACCAGGGTTTTGTGCTGGTGCAGACTGTTAGTAAATCTCTATGATAGTTATTAACCACACAGTTAATAGATTAGCTGAAAAGGAAACAAGACTAGAGCACAAAAATGACTTCCACAGTGTTCAAATAAAGTTTTTGCCATGGTCGTAATCAACAATATGGCCTTATGGCCTCAGTATTATTGTTAATTGTGTACTTCTTTCAGGGAATGTTCTAGAAAAAGCCGGAGACTAATGTGTAAGGCCCATGGGAGCCTCTGCTTTGAGAGGAGCTGAAGCATTCTTAATTCCCTTAAACTGGAGGGAGAGTTTAAAAGGTGAAACTGCTGTTTGGCTGAGTGCAGGAAGGAAAGCAGACAAATTTCTGAGCCATCAGGGGATGATCCCGCATTTTTAAGTACAGTCTCTGTCTCCTCTGTGTTACGCTCCCTCCTCTCACACAGGCTACTTCGCGTTACATCACCTTCGTCACGCTGTATATTTTTTTGTCTCTTGCGCTCTCGTTCATGCCTAAATCCTCTCCCCTCTGTAAGTTTTTCAGATGAAGGCTTTTTCTCTTTAATTTCCAAAATCATCTTTTTGTTTCTAACCTTTTAATGGCTCAACAAACAACAAACTAATAGAGCTGCTGACAGATTCAGAGATTTAATTCTTGGCTCTGTTTTTTCTGCCTCAGATGAGTCACTGACTGACAGGATGACAGAGAGAAAATGACTTAAAGGACACCGGATGGTCCAAAGTTCAATACGCTCTGAGTGCTGAGAGTACACCTCTTGTTACTATATATAGCTTTTTAAAATATTCAGGGGATGTTTCAATTTTAATAAAGCTCTGTCACCGGTGCTAATAACACATGACGTTTCCCCCCTTTTGAGATCTGCATGTTTGTGATTCACTGTGCCATCTTCCAGTATTACCACAATTTATATTTTATTATTAAGCTAATAACATTAAATATGTGAGTCTTTAATGTGCTCCCTACGCTGCAATCCCAGGAAGACATTTAGGGTTTACCACAAGTGCATTAACAAATGTTAGTGCCAAAGGGTGTATTACAGTGTATTTCTTTCCTAAGGGAAATGTTTTCAAATGGCTTGAACCAAAACATGTGGCCCACTGAAACCGAGGTGCATGAATTTCATTAGTTGACTACAGATATGCAGTGGAGAAGTGCAATGGCTCGTAGTCACACTGCCCATATTAGAATCCACCGTTTTTGCATATTTGCTGGAGACTGTGGCCTTAGTTGCCCTTACCCTGGTCACTGCATCTGGCACGTCTTCTTTATACAAGACCACACTTCTGATTTTATTATCTGAGATCAACAGTTGAGAAACCCCAAATATACAAATTTGACTCCCAAAAGCAAAAGGAGGGACTGGAATATTTTACACAGTGAATCAAATATCAAAAAAGTGAGTGATGCAGTGATAAACTTCAGTCCAAACTGAATGTAGTCCACTGAAGAGACATGCTTTATTCTGTTCTTGTGTTTGGTATCCCATCTTTTAACATTCTTGTACTCCCAAACCTATATGTACAGTGCTGTGCACAAATCTTGAGCCACCACTCATTTCTTTATGGGAAATAGGTGCAGTGATTTGCTAAAACTTGCAAAGGTAAATGAGAAGATAAGATAAGGTTTATTTGTCACATGCACAGTTATACACAGTGCACTGCACTGTGAAATGTATGCTGCCCCTGCAGCTGACAGCAAGCAGTTAAAGTATATAAATAAGAATAAAATCCATTAAGTCACAAATTACAACATTATCACAACTGTTTCTTAAGATCATAACTTTCAGATACTGTTGGTCTGCTGCAGAGAGTTTTTAGGCCTGCAACTTCTTATTTTGTCACGCAATTATACAGTTTAAGGACACACTGCACACCACACTGAGATATGACAACGTTTTGGCTAATTGTTCTTTAGGAATTACTTTGCCAGTCCAAAAATACTATTTTATGCTGTCAAACTGTGTTATCTTTGGGATTTTTTCACAAGTGTTATCCATCTTACAAAACAAAAATAAACATTCCTTTGAAAACCTCCGGATTTCCTGTGGGGGGAAAAAATCTATCCCAATGGACTTCCGGTTTAAATAAAGGCTAAATAAATAAATAAAAATAAATAATGGTCAGGTGAAAGGAATGGACTGAAAATGAGTGAAAAAGAAGCCAATGTCCAAGGAAAAACTTTGAAAGACCCTCAGAAAGCCTGGAAAGCTATTGCTAAAGACCATCCATCCATTCACTTCCACTTATCCTGTTCAAGGGGGTTGGAGCCGATCCCAGCTGACATAGGGCGAGAGGCAGGGTACACCCTGTCACAGGGCCAACACAGAGACAGACAACTCAAGACCACTTTTTTTAAAAATTCCAAGAAAGCCTGGAAACAAAATCTAAAGAAATGAGTGGTGGGTCTAGCATACTAACACACTGAGTTATCATGATGACAATTCACGACAGTGCCTTAACACAGCCTCACAAATCTGCTAGTGTGGATGTGGACTCTTAGCTTTATTGACAGCAGCATCAGCAGCTAAATCTGTACCCTTCCTTCGCCTATGCAGAGTGATATTAACAGCTGTTGAAAATGCAGCTAGCAAGCAAACTGTTTAGAACAGCAGGTGTAAAAGCTTGCATCAGAGACAGGAAGCACACTTTTATTTACTGTCATAGCCAGTCAGCATGTTGAACCTATCCTCTGAGCCACGTTCTCACGGATGTCTTTTACTACAAGAGAAATATGCACACAGTGCATGGATTCACAAAATCACTTTCCTCTGTCACTCATGTTTTTCTTCCCCCCTCATATGAAATGTGCAGCTGTGAGCTGAGCAGCACTGTCAGGGGGATCACAGAGTACAGCACTATTATGAGGTTACTTGTCAATGTTGTAGCCCTTTCAGCTTAGCCCCATCACAAATCTCCAAAGATGACATCTGATTGTCTGTCATCTCCATTTATGATCAAGAGTCTGCCTCTGTACTGTCTAAGCTACTGTAAGCTGCTCTGAACTGAGAAGTCGAAAGACAGGTGTTGAGCACGCGGTACAGAGGCACCGGAGGACACGATGAGAAGCACTGAGTCACAAACACAGCAGAGAGGCAACGCGGTGTGAAGTGATCCAAGCGCTGCCATTCTCAACACAAAATCTATCTTTGCGTGGCTAGCAATGTGAAAGAGAAGCAGCTGTCCACGTACGCAGTGCAGATAATCCAAAGTCATTTCAACAGATGCTTAAATATGCAGTTGATTTGGTTTGTTAGCAGGCTTTACCCAAAAATGTTATGGACATGTTTGTATGAATCCTTTAGCACAGGAGGGGCTCTGCTCAACCTTAGAGGTGATTAACTTTGGGAGTTAAGCTGGATCTGGATTCAAGAACTTTTAGAAGGAATATTTTTCATTGTCAAATAAGGGATTTCCCATCATATCTTCACAAATGCACATGCAAATTGAAATAAGAAGAATTGGGGAAAATAGTCTTCATCGTCAAATATCACAAACTTATCTGGCTCCAGATATTCTTCCGGATCCAAGGAATCATTTCAAAAGACTGTGTTAAAACTTGAATAAAGTGTCGAGGAAAACTCAAGGCAACCATGTGAACAAGTCTATGGGGAAACGGCCCTCCGCTCCTTTGATCCGTATCCTTAACAAACACTTTCCTCATGTTTATTGTCTCAATCAATAGTTGTAAGTCTTATTGAGTGCAATATTATGATATTTTTGTGAATTGTGGTTTCCATCAGTGCCTATAAGGACAACAAAGAGGGTATGCTTTCAGGTGGGCTGACCTTGTGAGTGCCATGTCAGTACTATATGAGTTTGTAGCGTCCTTCAGTTTCTTGGGCAGATTGGCCCCATACTCATGATGTCTGAATTAAATCAGGGCTTCAAAAGCAAACCATCCATCTTTGGTATACAAGCAATGATTATTTCATGCATGCGCCTCAGACAAGGTATGCATTCTCTTGATATGACATGCATTTTGTCTGAGTTTTTGAACTAAGGCGCCCTCGATGAAAAAAATTAGCATGTGGCACTCAGTATCCACCAGCCAGGCCATGTAAACATGAAGACACACACCAGGATGTTCTCAGGCGGGCGGATCAGAAAGATGCTGGAGAAAGACAAAGAGAGAGAGTCCCACCATGCATGTATACTGTACAGCACAAGTGTATTTGTGTGTTTCCACACACAATGGGGATTTCTCTGCGCTGAGCTCAGCAAATTCTGCTGCGTCTCCAGCAGTGTCGGCGACGTGAATATTCATGAGGTCATCTTGTCTTTGGTAAAAGCTTCATGCTGTTCCACAGAGGGTTCTGGAGAAGGGGGTGGGCCTATAGGGGGTCAGGAGGGTATGGGTAAAGCAGGTCGCAGGTTTGTCTTGTACGTAGCATCTGGTAGAATTCATGTCAATCACGGCTGTCACAAAGCTTTTTGCGCACAGGTTTGTGTTCTTGTTTCCGTCTCTTTAAAATCACCCTAACACTGGAAAGACACAAACACCAATCCTGGAATCTGCAGTTTACCTACTGGCTGCTGTGTTTCTTTACTTTATCTTTATTTTACTTGTTTTTTTTAAAAAAACAAAAAAAAAAAAAAAAGACACCCTTGCCCCCTCTATCTGCA
>VUQK01027585.1:4959-20369 GCA_015106715.1 Bujurquina vittata | reverse complement strand
CCCGTTTTATTATTTTCACGTAAATTTCCACTATTTTAATATAATAATTAAAAAAAATTATTCCTGCCGCTCCAAACTGAACTCTGTCAGTAGCCTCGCGAGAACTTTCACCTGCAGTAAGTAGCCTGGATGTCAGTTCTCGCGAGGTTAGGGGTTGGGCACAGTGTTGCCAATTTAGCGCATTTTCAAACCCCCATAATGACCTTTTTTCCCCAAAAAGTGACAGCGAAATCCTCCGCTGTCTAACCGCTCCCATCCCCGGTTCTCGCTTCGGCCTTTATCAACCTTTATCTGTAAAGCAAAGTCGGTTTCATCAATAGCCACATGACTAAACATGCCCACCACAGAGAGGCTGACAGGAATACGTCTCACTCAGTTTAAAAAAGAGAAAACGGATCCAAGGTTTGGGACAGTTTCACACCCACTCCGTTTAAAAAAATAAAAAATAAAAAAAATAAAAACGTAGTGAGTGTGAAACTGTCCCAAACCTGGGATCGTCTAGCACGCCGTGTTCTTTTTCAATTAGCCACCATGACTGAACTGAACACGCCGCTGAATGCTATTGCGCTCGCCAGAGATAGGCGGACGGGAAGACGTCTCACTCGGTTAAAAAAAAAATCCCCAATAATAAAAAAAATGACTATAATCGACAATTAAATTTGTCGTCAACTATTTTTATTGTCGATTATTGTCGACAATGTCGAATAATCGTTGCAGCCCTACTTTGCTGCACCTTATACTTCATTGTGCTCAATAATATTTTATACTTTCTGAAGTCATTTTGTTTTTGTTGTGTTATGCTATAAAATAATACCACTGGCCAAATCTGAGGACATTTTTTTCTCACAAAAGTATGTAAACCATTTAACAAAATACAGCTTCCTGTTCAAAGAGGAAGCTTAGTTTATATACATATCACGTCCATCTAATTACAAATATCTAGGAGAAATTAAAAATACATTGCAAACAGGAGCTCGGGTCTTAGGAGGTTAAATACATCAGAACATTTAATGACTGACAAGTAATAAAAAAAATCTGCTGTACAAAATACCACAGTGTGAACGCGATCAAAGTTATTTTACATAAAACAGATACGTTCAAGTCACTATTAAATCTAACATTTACATTTATCTGAAGTTTCTATGTGCATAAAAATGATTAGACTGTTGTTGACTCACTTGGCGTCCATAGGCCACCTCCACACTGTCCAATGCACTTCTTCCTGGAGCCGTTACTTCACTCACAAAGCTGGGCTATAACAGACAACGGATAAATTAAAGTAGCATTTTAAAAGGTAAGCAAAGACAACACCAGCAGGCACATCAGTCCTGTACAACTGAAACATTTGTGTCTAACGTGACAACAAGCCTCAAAAAAAGATTAATTTTTCATGCTGGTTACTTTGTATTTTTAGAATCTATGTAGCCAAGATAGACAGATATCTAAACTGTGTTCATGATTACCGTCTGTCTGCCCAACACATGCTGGGATACAATCCCACACAATAAGACTAAAGATCAAAGTCTTGTTTTTAAGTCAGGGTGATGATAAAAATAGTGTCCATGAATCTAAGATGAAAATGCTATTTTAGTTGGTTTAGTTGAGCAGGTAGACAGTTTGGAGCGTGCAGTGTCAAGAAATATGCTTGAGAGACTTGACATTTTCTTTTAAGTAGACATACTCAGTCCAAGAAGTTAAAATGTATTACACAGATGATGCCTTTTGTGAGACCCAACAAAGTGGAAAAGATATGACACTTGACAGTTATTTTCAATGATTTTTACACAGGAACTAAATATATTATTATGTTATATAAAGCTTCAGTTGCTAAAATAAGGTCACAATTAATAAATTCACGATGTTGTAGACACACTTAGAAGTTAACAGAGTGACTTTAAAAAAATCTGAATTTAATCTTTGAATTTATTTTTATTAATTTACAAATCTGACTACTCAGATGTTGACTGTGGATAGGAGATTCAAGTATGTATTAAAAAAAAATGACATTACACAAATGTGGATTGACTCACTGCTACACATCTAGCCACACACACTTACAATCTGAATGGGCCACAATATTACCCTCATACAGCTCTGTGCCCTGTACCTCCACATCTTGACTGAAGTCCAGAGCGTCTTCTCCTGCTCCGAGGAGTGTGTGCAGCACTCTCTGCTTCACCTGCTCCCACTGAACCAGCATGGACTCCCGATGGTACTCTTCAGCCAGCAGGAACGTCTGAACAAATGATGATGGGAAACAAGTCTCCAGTCATATTTACAGCATGCTGGTTTTAACATTCTACATCATCCTGGTGCCGCTGGTTTGAAAGTTGTAGTCTTGTGCTTGCAAGCTGCTTTTGCCCAGCAAAAAATAGATTTTGAACTCAGAATCATACAAGAAAAAAAATATGAGCAAAGAAACTCAGCAAAATAGGTTTCCCTTGTAGTACAAGTATTTTATTACATATTGAGAAGGTGGCATACAAGGTGCACACAGGAACATGAGAGTAAATCAAGCTAAATGAACATACCTCTGGCTCACAATCTCTCTCTCTCTCACTCACACACCCACGCACACACACGCACAAAATGGATTTAGCGGCAGACCCCTGTCAAGACTACTCCACCAGGACTCAGTAGTGTCTATTTTAACTCTCCACAGAGACTTCAAAGTGAGATAATGGGAACTTGAGATAATTGAATCTCCAGCTTAGGGAGATGCAAATCTAGACTAAAGCCACCATTTAGTGGGTTAACTTGGTCACTCCCTGGATATCAAAGCTTTAAACAATTATGAGTTTGCTGCATTATGTGAAAAAAATTTTTTTTTTTAAAAATTAGTAATTTACACATATGGTTTGCCCACAAAAAGAAGTGACAGGTATTCCCTGGAGCTTGAAAAAAGGTATATTTTAACTAAAAATGATCACTAACACATCACAATAGTTAACAATGGAATTCTTTTTAAAAAGCAATACGCAATATCCACAAGCAAAAAGCACGCTTACTCCAAAACGTCTGCCTATCTGAACCAAAACTTAAGCGGTATCTTTGGAGTTTCTTCTTTCAGTGGGACCTTTTAAAGGTCCTGTACCTATAATTACACTCCTGCCAGATTTCTCACCAAAAATGACATGTTATGCCTTGTTGAGAAAAAGTATACAGTTATTAGACTTTTTATACCGTTACCAGACTCATACCAAATACCTTTTGGCATGAGTTTTAGAAACATATACCTGGCAACAATAAAAATCTTTAAATTTAAACCATATTTGTGCAAAGTGGTTTCTGTGAGGCTGGACAATACAGATTAAATTAATTAATTTCATATCCTGCATTTTCAGTTTTTCATTTGATGTAAAAAACTAAAGCTGTAAGATAAAAATCTGCAAGAACATCTAACACCCGCTTTCTTTTTAATCTTCAGTGCATTTGTTTTTTTTCCACCCTTACACACAAGTCCCTTTTCCTCTCTCGGGGAGCGGAGAGAGATAATGGGAACGGCAGCTAATTAAACGCGGGGCCTATTAGCTCTGCACATCAGGGAAGCCATTTCAAAACCATTCCCCAAAGGTTCACACCAGAAGGACTTTTAGATCACAGGGAGGAGAAATTACAAAAAATTTGTTTTTTAAGTGTTCAGTATTGTGGTGTGCTGTGCTAATGCTACTACACAGTGCAGTGTTGAAAACTAATGGTTTTGTAAATCTCAGCATATGGCATACAAAAAAACACTGCTGTCTGTGACTGTTGTGACTAATTCTGTAATCTTTTTCTTTCTTTTTTTCATCTAAAGAATAAAAAGTATTGATAATACTCAGATGTGGGTTCTGCAGACCTGTCTTACTTTAGGAGTGCTGCTGAACTAGTTTCCTACACTGCAGGATTAAGATTCTGTCACTCTTTTTTGAGCAAAGAAGCAATGAGACACTGGACAGATACGGACCCTGCGGCGAGACTCCTCGATGGCGGAAAGGAGGGCGTTGTCCCTCTCGTTCTTCAAGAAGCCCTGTGGACAAGAAGAGACAGACACACGGAGAGATGTGGGGAGCAGAGGAGGCATGGTGATGAACACAGAGGGAGACAAGACAAACAGAGAGAGAGAAAAAAAAAGCAGGATATTAGCTTTACTGGTGTGGATAACATGAAACAGATAACCTGTAAGCAGTCCTTCAGGGACAGATTCAGCAGGTGTATCCTGACTATTTGGGAGACAATCTCCCATCCTAGTTTTTTACTCTTCCAAGTCAGGATTAGGATGATTGCCATTTTATATAGACATAGAGGCAAGCTGTAGATGTGCTCATGTATTTCACACACATTTTTGCTATGAGACAGCAGTCAGCATGGCCTCCATTTTGGTGCAAACCCAAGATGGCTGCCACTGTATACACATCTCCCTGTTATGGCAGTTTCAGTGGGAATGGTGGCAATTTCATTCTCAAGCTCTGAATTATCAAGAGTGCCAGCAGTTACAGCACCATTCATTAGAAGTCAGTCAGTAAACACAGATGTGCATTTTGTGGAAATAATGGCATCGCTGTTTGTGCTTCATCTTTATCCTCTAAAAATCACTAGCTGTGTTATTCCAACATACATTTATTTTTATTTTTTTTTCTGTTGAGGAATACTCACTCAAGCGCAAAACCTTCACCTCAGCGAAGAAGCACAAAATCAGAGTACTATATACGTGTTGTCTTAAAATGTGAGGAGGACAACAACAATAGCCAGGCAGAAACAGCATGCAACACTGCTGAAACTACTTATTATTTGGGTCAGATGAAAGCATAGACTATATGCAACAGAAATAATTTTTAATCCTGTGAAAACAATAGCAAATGTGGCAACAAAATGAAAACCATGTGTTGTAATGTAAATAGTAAGAATGATATTAAATGATATCAGTAACACAACTGCTTTTAGAATATCTAAGCATTAAACTATTTTAAAATGTAAGATGCTTTACAGTGTTATGAACAGTATAGCCGTAATGATTTTGTGTTACACTGCTTTCTTTTTGGATTTATATAGGCATAGGGTATACAGCCCTGACATAATAGCCTCTTAGGTTGGAGGAAGGTTGTTCTATATCTTTGTATAATATACAAACAACTGAAGTGAAATCAAGCATTTAAAATAATGAGAAGTGCCCACTGCAGCCACTCTGTTCTTTTTCACACTTTTCCCGTTTGTAGTGAACTCCCTTTTCTATTCAAGCCCACTTTTCAGCTGATCATTTCACCTATGCACTGCGTCATGCACTTCAAACTATGCACTGTTGTTTTGTTTTTTGTTTGTTTGTTTGTTTGTTTGTTTGTTTGTTTTGGAGGAGTGTCTGCAAAACATATCTGCATAGGATGCATAGCCCTCTGCGAAGGCAAAGCAACGTAAACATGGCACTATAAATCCACCATCGGTCAATCATCAACTACAACTTAACTAACGTATGACACAAACTTAGCATAACATAAAATTTAACTGAACGCAGCAACCACATAACTGATCCAGGTGTTTCAGTACAATAATGAATATCAGTATTGGATTGGTGCTTTTCTATTTTACGTCAACACCTGCTGCTGCAGCAGTTTTTTTCCTGGGTTGGCAAACAAGATATTAAGTATTACATTGAAAAAGTATATTTGGAGTGGTATCTTTTGGGTTTTATTTTGCTTAGGCACTCTACAATTTGTCAAACAAAATCTTTACTACTGGCATATTTTCTATCTCAGAAACAGCTTCAACTACTTATATTGTGACATCTTCAAAGCTGCAGAAGAAGAGCTCCCATCATAAAAGATGATGTCAAAGTACAATACAACACAAAAAGGTCCACGCAGAGGCCGGTTAGAAAATAGGGCAGAACGCCAGAACTCATACATGAGTTTACATAAAAAATAACCAGTGGCTAATTTATTTTTGTGCTGCACTTCAATACACTTCAATTTGCACATCTTGACTTCTTCATGTTAAACCATAGTGTATCGCCTCTTGTTTGCTCTAAAATGGGTCAGTACTGTGTCACTGAGTTTAAGCACCAGCTTTCATTTAGGTCACTAAGTAACAGAGAAAGACATAATGTGCTTCCTGCGTGAAAACCAAATGATAAATTACAGAGTTTCCATTGCTTAGTACATACTTTTGTACATTCAAAAAAGAAACAGAAAAAAAAAAGTTTTGGTAACGTTATATGTAATGCTATTAGTCTATTTTAATTATGAAAGAAAATAAGCAAAAATAACCTCCTCCAACCTAGCTCATTTGTACCAATAGTCCATTCCTCCTACTCTTAGCTTCCCTTTTCCTGCTCTGTCCCTCTCTTTCTTTCCCCATCTCACTTTCCCAGGAGAGGCTGAGAATAGGTCTATATTTAACCACTCAAACCAAAGAAGAGCTCAGGTCAACACTCACAGGAGAGCTGCACTGGAAAAATGAAGAGAAGAGAAGAGAAGAGAAGAGAAGAGTTGAGTTGAGTTGAGTTGAGTTGTGGGACATATCTACTCTAATAAATGAGAAGGCTGCATAAAAATGTATTAGTCATTGTGATGACTCCAACTGTTCTTGTAAATTGGAGAAAGGGCGATGAGACTGACAACCTTTCCAGAAACAGACAGGAGGTGGGGGTGGGGGCTCTTTCATAAAGCATAAAGCATCTAAACCAAAGGTGGTACATTGTGAGAGACTTGAAAATGCTTCTGGGGAGTGGCCTCAGCATTTTTGCTTCAACAGGTGGCAAACATTTGCCACTGATGTCATTTTGTTGCCTGTTGCCAGCCGCACATGTGCTGCCAACGACCTGCCTATACGTTATTTTTTGTACCAAATGTAAATTGATGACTTAGCCAAAAGCTGAAGCCAACATTCCCATTTATCTGACATATTGACCTCAGTTGATAAATTGTAAAAATTATATATTAATGCAACTGCTTTTAGATATCACACACGAAAAAAAGGATTACAAATTTTGTTTTTTTTTAAAAAACTGTTACTAAGTGCATGTAATTTCCCTTTCATATATCAACTGTTTTAATTTGGCTACTTCTAGAAAGATTTTAAAGCTTTATCACAGGCAGGCACAGCGTCATTGTCAAAAATAACCCCTGTACAATTTTGATCAGCACTAGACAGTCAGAAGACCTGGCATGTTGTTGAGACCCAGACACCAGCATTTCACGCTGACTAAACGCTGCCAATTCTTCAATTCCTCCTTGCATTCATTCAAAATGGTAAAAATAAACTTAAAATAGATCGGCATTTAAAGAGCAACGCTGAAACATTTAGACGTAAGCATGAAATAAAAAATGCATTTTAATAAATACGTTCTTCACGTTCACGTTCAGTGAGCAACTCAGCAATGGGCTATTGACATATCAAAAGATGCAAGTTTCTTTTGCCCCACCCCTGTATTGTGTATCCTCAGAGATCTGCAACCTGCTGTGAACACCCACAGCCTGCTGGCCAGACAGCCCAGAAGCTTCTACAGGAAGAGGAGTACTGCCACAGAAAATTATTTAATAACAATTGATAAATCAGGATATACTCTAGGTTACAGTGGGCAGGAAGGTAAAACCAAGAGCAAGTCTGCCTTCAAATGCAAATATAAACTATGCAAGTTTCATTCTTTGTCTCCAATTTCGTGTATAATGTGGAGATAATATGAAAGATCAGTGCACATATGATTCTAAAAAAAATGCAACTCTCTGTAGGCCAAACAGCAAAATTGACTATATTTTAGGATACCACATAATTCTGATCTTTAAAAAAAAATTTCTTCAGACTTGTACACATGCTAAATCTGTGTGCTGGCATACAGGCCGCATTTCCGCTGGTCTTGATAGTCACACTGTGTATGCTTAAATGTAATCTTATTTTATACCCATTCAAATTAGAATATCTGTATTTTCACTCTTAATGCTGATGACACACTTAGAACAACACAGAAATACTAAGTATACACAGATATATATGATTTCTAGGAATCTAGAGGTTACAGAAGGGCATAGTCAATGAGCAATTAAAGGGGGAAAAGCCTTGCTCACTGTGCAAGTCATCATAAAAGTAAACATAAAAGCATTTGCCAAGACAAAATGAGCCGCTACTGCCTCTGTGTGTGTGTGTGCGCGCGCGCGTGTGTGTGTGTGAGAGAGAGAGAGAGAGAGAGAGAAACCCCACCCTTTCACTCTTTCACTTCCTGTGTGGCAAAAAATAATTAAAGAAAATGAATAACAAATATATAATGTTCAAGTCTAAATCCATGTAGGAGAGTTATGTTTGCTTCCTTGCATTGACAATCACTTTACAAAATCATCTCAATCATTAGTATATAGCTGCACAAAATGTAGCATACTAGAGAAGACATGAATAAAGACAGACAGGTGACAAAAAAAAGTGTGACACATAAAGCACATACCCGTCTGTGAGTGAGTGAGTGTGTGTATCCATGTACATATGCAATACTCACTCATGCTGAGAGCCTTTCTGACTGCCTGGCACACAGACAGACAGATGAGAGGGCAGGATGAGACAAGGAAAAGTAAAAAATTGTTTTTTCGTTTCTTTGTCTGAGCCTAGGTATTTGGGCTCTGACAGCCCAGGACATCTGCATTGCCCCTTCGCCTCGCCATCCCACTGTGTCACTGTGCCAGGACAGCAGCAGTGGCCGCCATGCTGGGGCGTGTTCCCTGTGCCCTGTCGAACCGGCATGGCGGTCCGCTTGCAGCCTTTCCCCGTTCAAAGCAGGCCAGTGACTCTTGTGTGTGAGCCGGAAAACCGAGTGAAAGTGCCACATCAAGACTCGCTGGAGGTTGTTTTATTGTCGGAGGGCCGTACCAACTGAGCGTTCAGACACAGGGGGAACCCACGAGAAAGAACTATGGATTCATATAGAATATCAGTTCCTGCCATCAGCTGACACCCCCCCCCAGCAGTCATCTTCTGTCTCTCTCTCCATCTCTCACTTCATCCTAGCATCTCTGATGGCCCTCCCTCAGTCCCACTCATTTTCTTCCTTTTTATCCATCTATGCATCCTTGTTTTCTTCCCTCCCTCTCTCCTCCCTCCTTCAGCTCAATGCAATTATAGTAATGGATTTTTTCCCCCTCGGTTGATGGCTTCCGACATCCTGTCTTGAAATGAGGCTAATCATGCTCTTAAGGGTCATGTTTAGTTAATGAAGGGTTTGGTAGGCACGTGGGGAGAAAGGGTGGATTGGTGGGTGGGGGGTATTCCTATATGCAGTTTGACTATTATAGAGTATGTGTGCGTGCACACACACACACACACAGGCATGTTAATCCAAAGTTTTGTGCACGCAGCAGAATCTCATTCACACACAATCACGTGCCATATAACTAGATTCATATGTGCAGGCAAGCAGACAGGGTTGCCAGCAACCACGTGCAGACAATTCTACGCTACACATCCATTCATAAATACATGGTTCAGACACTGTATACAGCAGCAATCGACACACAGACATGCAAACACAGCACAAGAAGCCTGTGCATGAGACACATACACACACACACACACACATCTTGTGAAGCTATGTCAGGAGTGTTCGTGCATCTCAGCAGATGCTCTGGGCTTAGCTAACTGCGTCTGCTGAATGCATGCCATCACTGCTGAGGAATATGTGTGTATTTAAGGGCTGGGGGCAGAAGAACAGGAGAGGAAGGGAAAGGGTGTAAATGGAAAAGGGATTAAAAAAGGAAAATTTGAGAAGAAAATATCTAATGTAAAAGAGAAAGGGAAGAGTAAGCAGAGAAAAAAGTGATGTAAGGAAAAGGAGAAAGAAAAAGGGAAAGGAAGCACTGGCAGAGAAAGATGGAACAGTGAAAAGTGAGACGAGGACACAGAGAGAGAAAAATATTGAAGCTGGTCGCCATTTTTCTACCCGCACTGCTCTCCGCCTTTCACTTCTACAGTTTCATTTTTCTGTTCTTTTCAGGTGATCTCTTTCTCTGGTTCGCTTTTCTCTTTGCTTCAGTTACTCTCTATTTTTTTTAATCCTCATCTGTTAATCTTTTTTATGCATTGAAAGAAATAAATAGAAGAAAAATATTTAAGCAAATTGTAATCTGGAAAACATCCTAAACATGAGCTGTAAATGTATTCTCATATTAGGAATAGACTACGAGCCCTCATTTAACCAACCAAATAATCTTATTAAATTTGCATAAGTTGCCCACAGTATGTGTAATCTAAAAACATGCTCTTCCCTACTATCCGCTCCCATGTCCATGATGCCAAGACTCTAGCTTTACAGCCACTATCTATAAGATCCCCCCCTAATTTGTGCTCAACCATATATAGACGCATCATTCACACACCACTGCCCCTCTGGATGCATGTATGTTTGTGCGTGTGGGTTCTACCCAGGAGCCGCAGAGGCATGTATCAGCTCAGTCATGCACAAAGACACACATTTACGCAAAGACACACACACGCATACACACACACATAAACATCAGCAGCACATTTTTCATTTCCTTTGTGTCCCGTCTATCCTGGAGTGCTCCAATCACCATTGCCTTGCATCCCCTTAATCCAAAATTAAACACAATGCTACACAGTGAGGATGAGTTAGCTGTGCAGCGGGGATGCATAGATCTGATACTGGCCTTATTAAGAGGATGCTGCATGAGGCACACATTAGAGGACCAGAGTTAAATTTGGATCTGTAATATAGGGGCAGCTCTTCGGTTTCAGGGTTGCCATGGGCGCGCATGCATGTGTGAATCAGCAACAGTAACAGCAAAAATATTCCTACATGTAAAATCTAGATTTAAATTAAAAAAAACAAAACTATTCACACTGAAAGGATGGCGGATGATTAGTATAATCTGACAAATGCTGCCAATTATGGTGACATAAAATATGTTGTAACTGTTACTACCCAACTTATAGCAAGAACCGGGTAGTTGGCTAAATATTAGATGGGTTAGTTACCTCCACCAAGGAGGTTATATTTTTGGTAGCACCTCCATGTCATTCTGTTAGTAAACATAATTCGAAAGTTTTAAATGAATTCTGATAACACTTTGTAAGGGTGTAGAGTGGGGTCATGCGATCCATTAAAATTTGTCTTACATCCACCAACCTCTTCAATCATAATGATTTATTGGTTGATAATTGACAAAAGGCCTTATAACAATACAGATGTTCAAGTGTGGTGTGTATATACAGAAAGTCCCACATAAATATGTAAAATATGTCACATTTGAACTCTGACCTCTCCTTCAAGGTCAACAGATCCATCTGAAGGTCAAAGTTATAATGCTATATAAAGCTATTTATTAAAACTATGCTTCTTACTGCCATTCTTTATATTGACAACATACAGGAATATAGTGAATGATATATGGGTATTCCAAATTTCATGTCACTTTGGACCTCTGACCTCTACTTCAAGGTCAAATAAGGTCAAATATTAATAAAATGTCTTTTATCTTTAAAAATATGCATAAGATTTTTCTACCTTTGTGTGTACTGCCAACATTTAGGAAAAGATACCAGTAATCAGAATATCAGACATCCAAATATCATCACATTTGACCTCTGATCTCAATTTTACATTTCACGCCTACCTTTCCTTCAACTTGTCCCCAAAATGCATTAAATCTTTAAAGAAAGATTTGTCAAGAGAAACTGAATGAATCCACATAAACAACAAAATAATTATACTCAAAACTGTCAATGTATTAAAATAGGTTTTAACGGGCCAAATAACAAAAGCCTGTACTTTGCAATTGTTTTAACTGCGCTACATGTTTATTAAAGTATGTTTACAAAGAACAAAGAAAACAAAATGGATATCTACAAAATAAAATACCATTCTTTAAAAGTTAAATACTGCCCAGAAAAAAGTCACCAGATGATGTTAACAGTAAACTAAAGCTAAACTTCAGCGCGAGATGAAGATTCATCAAAACCGGCAATATATTCATTATTAAAGAGTAATTCAATGTTAATGAACATTTGTGAACTAAATGCATTTTTAAATGCATTTGTTTAAAAAAATTAAAAAAGACAGAAACTGCAGGGCAAAGTGAATGAGGCAAAACAGACATCCGTTTGTGCACCTCCAAATAGTCCAATATATTTTTGTCTATTATTGTATGAAAACACACACATGACAAGAATGTAGTAAGGGTTGAGTGTCCTCCAATGATGACTGAAGAGTGAATGTAATTTAATTTAACCTCTGAATTACCGGTAAGTGTCTTTGTCACTGTAACTGTGATGAGAAAGGGTTTTAAGGACCACAACATATAAGCTGTGAGAGTTTTGTGACAGTGTTTACAGTGTTTAATTGAACATTTTATGCAACAATAGCTCATGTTACTGCACCAGCTTTGCAGTTACAGAACAAACAATACTTCTTTAGAAGTCAATCCCACCTCCCTTTAAAAGGCAAAAACACATTTTGAAAGGTATAATGCAGAGTAAGTGTTAAGAATACTATGACAAGGCTGTGCATCAAATGGCCGCATCAAATGGCTGAATGCTGTTTGCCTTCATCATCATCATCATCATATAACCCCGTCTTGTCCTCTGTGTATACTTGGTGATAAAGCAGCGGTGACTCTGACATCAGGATGTTATATTGAGATGGGCAGGAGGAAAACAAATGGTTGGCTTCAGTGCCAAATTCAGTTTTTCTTCTCAGTGGTCCTAATTTTAGAATAGAATAGAATAGAATGCCTTTATTGTCACTATACAAACCAAATTTCTCTGTTTTCTTACTTCTGGCTCAAATTCTGTGTGAGTCGGCTTAATTTTTTGGCATCTTGTCATGAAGCCAAACTCACCCAGTTATATTAGACTCACAATTAGTCACAAGTTGCAATTAAAGTCAGCTGTGTTTATGTGATCTTATGATCGTCATTAATCCTTTACCATCAGGCGATTGCTGCTGAAGCGCTGTTACCCGCCCTTACTAGCCGCGAACAGCTGATTAAGATATAGCATAACGCTATCGAGTCAGCTGATCAAAGGAACTTTGATCAACTCCGCAACAGTTTGTCCTATCGGAAAAATTCAAACAGTTCTTCCAATCAAACCATATTGTAGTATTTGTTACCTAAAGTCCGTGAACGGCAGCACTTTTGAAGTATGCTGTGTCACGTCTGGCACGTACGGAGGTATAAGGTTAAAAGAGAACTCCCCAAGGGACAGCAGACAGCTGATTAAATGAGCTGTCTCACCTCTTTCTGGATAGCTAGTTTGAACTGCTGTAAAGCAACTAGAAAAGGTAAACTACAAATATTGCTAAAGAGTTCATTCATGTGAATATGCAGATGAGGTAGATAAAATATTAAACAATCCCCCCATCTTTTAGTCTAATGCAGTGCAGTACAGAGTCACAATGTTCTGACTTAAGCCAAGGTACATAACTGTCATTGGCAAAGGCTCACTGCACCACTAAATAGAGGCCTAATGATGACGGTGAAGACTTTGTTTAAGCCTCATTACACATTTAGCCTGTAGTTTTTGTATGAAGCATGAGTGACTGTCTAGAAAACGTCCTATATTGTGCTTATGAATCAATGTGCCAGAAAGAAAAACATATATCAAAGACTACTGTGTGCAGTCTACGGATGCAACAATCTGAAATTTAGTTCAGATACCAGTCCAATCCTGACTCAGAAAGCTGGACTGGGCACTGAAGACAACCAGCTGATCTATGGAGCCGATCTTTTCAATTCAGTTATCTGCTGTCCTGGGTTTACTTCACAATGCCTCAGCAGCAGAGCACCAGAGGAGGAATATAGCTTATTGGTTTAACACTGTATCAGATAACTAACTGGCATTAGCAGATACTCACAGCAGTATCTGTATCAGTATCATACTGAAATGGGAAAAAAACCCCAAAAAACTAGACTTCTCTATCCCTAGTGCAGTCCATCAATTTTCTAATTTTGATAATAATTATTCACATTGAATACACTCAATACAGGGTCCATTAGGTAAATGCCAATACAATGCTACTATCTTAGCTGACTTTTTGTTTATCTTTATCCATTCCTGTTATCTGGCCATTTAAATGGAGCTGTTGTCTGTGTCTGAAACTGCAGCAGAACATTTCTACTGATTTTTTTCTGAAATAAAACATCATAATGCACTGTCATCTTCCAGACCCTGAAGAGCAATTGCAGGGTGGGAGAGCGTGTGAGAGTGTGTGTGTGTGTGCGTGTGTGTGTGTGCGTGCGTGCGTGTGTGTGTGTGTGTGCGCGCGTGCGTGCATGTGCGTGTGTGAGTGTGTGTGTGTGTGCGCGCACCCGTGTGTGTGTGTGTCCGTGTGTTCACCCTCACACTGCCAGAAGCTAAGTGCTTTTCCAGTTAGTCAGTGAAATCCACCCTGGCCAGCATAAAACCGGCTGAGCAATAAGAATAAAAAAAAGATTTCAGTGGAGCAGGAGCAGGTGGACTGCAACAGTGTCAGAAAAATAAAAACAGACAAGAGACAAGAAAAGAGCAAGGCATGGTGATACAATGGTGGCACTTGTATGGCTAATCAAGATGAAGAGAACAGAGAAAATAGAGGAAAAATAAGTAACTAATACAGGAAGAGGATTAAGAAGGGTGGCAAAGAGGGTTGGAGAGGAAGGACCCAGGGAATTGCTGCAACTTATCTGAACTAGAACAAGAAAAAGAGAAAAAAATCTGACACTCAACATTAAAAGAAAACTGGGAAAATTTTGTATTGCACTTTCAGACTTGTAAAAGAACCTTTGTTTTAGATTAAAACCTTCTGTCTCCAATACCAAGAAGACCACTGGTTTAAGACTCAGATGTACAAAGCAGGGAAGTGCACTATAACTCCCCACTACTGTATTTTTCCAGTAACTTGTTTAATCTTCAGATCTAACCAACTTTTACTAGAGCAGCATGGCCTCCGGCAATCCATCAGACTTCTTCACAGTCAAAGCTGCCAAACTACAAGATTGTTTCACACACAACACAACTACCTCCTTGTGCCTGACTAAATGTGGCAAAATGCCATCTATGAATCCATTACAAATGCTGTTAATAAAGACTGTTATTTCAGGCACAGTTTATAATGATGTGCACAGATCAATTCAGTCAAAGCACAACCTTTAGAGCCAATATGCTGTCATATCTATACATCTTGCTGCTTGCAGAATCTGATTCTGATTCTGATTCCATTCACATGGATGAAAACCTTTTTAATTCAGTGCAACATACACAGTTTAGTGTGATTTGCTCATGTTACATATCATGATAAAGTAAGGTAAAGTACCCCCTAATATAAAAAAATAGAAACTCAAACAAAGTTAAAAAGAACAGTGAACACAATGTGACCTTGAGATTTTCCATGAATGCAATTATTTTTCTTGATCATCCAAAAAAAAAAAAAAAAAAACCCCACGGTTCTCCTTAATAACACT
>VUQK01027584.1:0-10840 GCA_015106715.1 Bujurquina vittata | reverse complement strand
TTTTTTATTATTTGTTTTTGTTTTTTTTGCTTGGGGTTTTGGGGGGGGGGGTAAAATACACAAAATACATCTTAACCTACAAAAATACTTTTTAGAATGTGTAACAGCAACAGTTGTGTCAGTCTGTAGGAATGCACAGTATCAATCTGTGTTGAATCATATCACTGTAATGTGAGGATTGGTCCATATAGTTTAAAAAACAATTGCCAATCATATAATAGTTAAATGACTAAAGTTGGCATAAAGTGTGTTAACCACTGAGGAAATGTAATTGGTGCCGTCATAGGGCAAGAGGTGGGTTACACCCCGGACAGGTCCCCAGTCCATCACAGGGCTAACACAAAGAGACAGACCACCACTCATGCTCACATTCACACCTACGGCCAATTTGTAATCGCCAATTAGCCTCACATGCATGTCTTTGCAGTGTGGGAGGTGACAGCGCTAAACGCTGCATCATCCAATCTGATATTGCGCTGCAAAAATATCCAGACCCACTCTAAGGCTTGGAAGCATACATGTTCATCCATAGAGTATCTTGGAAGCAGTTTGACACACTGACATATATACATCATCCAGGAGCACTGGATCACTACTGTTTATTGATGATGTGGCAGAAGACAGAACTGTATAGAGATATGCTATCTGCTTGGATTCAGCTGTATTGGAACGAAGTTGACTAGACAGATGGACAGTGGCCCAGAACATACACTAGGTTTTTGAAGGTAAAGACCTGGAATATTCTGCATAGAGTTATGCGAACTTAATCCAACTGAGCTGTATTTTGCTTGCTGAAGACAGACGTAAAAACAAAGACGGGTGAACAGTAGGGAAGGCTTTGCACATGTGTTTAGTGATGTCTATTAGTTGCGTTAACGCAATAGTTTCATTTGAGTTCTAGAATTAAGGCCATATTAATCATGTAACTGTGATTATATGTGTTTTTTAAATATGTTTTTGTAAATTTGTGGACCTAAGTGCATATTAGAGATTTTCCATCAAATCATATCATCAGGTGTGGATTAGGTCATAATTTTGTCAAGCAGGAGACAGTGTGCTGTATCCCATTAAGAAGCTTCATGTTTACACTTTGTTTTTACTTTCACTTTCACTCAACTGGTCACTTATAAAGATTTTGTTTAGGTCTAGATGCTAAACACTGATTCTTTAGATTTGCGAAAAGATTCTAAAAACAGCAGTGTTTAGTGGGTGCACGCTGCAAACAAAGAGTGTGTTTTATATTAGACTTTGGAGACGCTCGAGATGTTGGTCCCTGTAATGGTTGTAGCTGTTCACTGATCTCACTCATTATACCTGATAGAAGCCTCAAGCCTGGACTAATTAGCTTGGAACGACCTGCGCTAGATCATCATTTTGACACACAAACATGCACACTAACACGCATGGTGAAATGAGGACAGACAAATGAAGCTCATTTGTTTAGCTGATGAATAAAGAGAAGTTGCCCAATTGTCTAACTGTTAAACCATGGAATGGACTTTGTATTTGCACAGTGTGTGTGTGCATGTGTGTCCCATCACCATCCCACACAGCTCATTAAGCTACACTGCTGTAATTCATTTGGGAGATCGAAAGGACAGCCAAGCAGGCAAACTAACCGTTTTTTTTTTCTTGCGTTGTCACTGCAACTTACCGTGTCCTTCTAAGCTGTCACGCAGTATCTTTCTTCACCAAAGAAAGCTGTATGTATGTGTTTCAGTGTACTGAAACAAATGCAGAAATTCAGTTCAACACCATGAAAAGTTTCCGCACAGGTTCACAGAGGTGACATATGGCATGACGAATTTAGTCTCCGACTGTAAGGAAGAGGGAATCAGAAATAGGCATATAGAAAGTTTTTTTTCCCTCCTCTTTGCTGTCACCTTTAGTTTTGTTTTATGGATAATGTGTTGGATTTCTTAAGCTTTTTCTTCTCCGAGCACAAAATAGGTATTTACCTTTTTAGTTATTCCAAAGCAGACTCACATCAGTCACAGCTCTTTTTTTCACGCTTTATATAGTTTGTCTCCCTGGTCAAGGTTTAGAACACTTTTGAAAAGAGTGGAAATTAGTTTTTATAAATCACACATGCTGTAACTTAACAGTGTCTAATTAATCAAATAAAAGTAAGGAAACATACTAATATTGCTCTTATTCAAGGTTAACTTCTAATTATTTCACCCTGGCAACAAGGTTTAGCTCTGCTAAATTTGCCCTCACGGATTCCAAGAGTTGTGTTGTGTCGCTCTATTAGAAGCCATTCATTGCAACCAGCTCACACAGCACCATACATTTTTCTTATATTTTCCCCATTTTGTGAGATTTTTAAAAAATATATATTTGTCTCTTCTTGGTTAGTGTGAGAGTGAAGAGTAGCAAATGGACACAGGTCAGACTCAAACCCAGGCTGTTGACTTTCAGGCTTAAGACATGTGGGCTCCTGCTTACACTGTGCGCTAATCTGGCACCCAGATTTTAAGAGAGTTTTTTCAAGCAAATGGCATATCTTATGTAAATGACTGTGCCTAATCGAAGATTATACCATAAACTGTGTTCTGTCATAGACCCACATTCTTCACAGTCTTCAGCCACACTAAACTAAGAGCATGCGAAAGTGTTGGCTTTGGCTCAGGGCAGCAATTCCTCCGTGTAACTGTATGTCGCACTTAAAACAGGATTGGTTGTGCTTTGCCTAACTCTTCCTGTGACAGCACGTCACTAAAACAAAACAGTAGTGCTGCAATTCAAACCTAAAACTGCCTTTCGTGTTGCTGCCGTTATTAAAACACTTTTGCAACCCGGTCACCTGGACAGCTTAACAGCTAAACATCAGTTATTGTATTATTGTGAATCCTTTCTATCAGTAACACATTTAAAGTTTTCTGCTACTGTTTGAGATTTTTAACAAATGTGGCCCTTTTAGTAGCTGCACGACAATATTACAAGTTTTTTTTTTTATATCAGTAATCCTGTTGCACCTCAAGGACTAACTTACCCTACTTTATGCAAGAGCTGTGAAATAAAACTGCAATATTAAATTATTTCTAAGGCTGGATATTGTTTGATGTTATATTAGTTCTGGCATAATGACTAAACTTGGTACAATGTTTCCATTGTGCACTTTACAAGTTTAAAAGAAATATATTTTTACTGTTTCCTGAAAGGGCCTGCGAAACTTCAGCCAAGGCTGCAGCCATGTAGCTGCGCTCACACAGGCTACAGTAGATGCAAGATAGAGGATTTCAGTAATGGCAGCCACTGATAAACAACCCAGTAGCATGCGTAGGAGAGTGTGTGATGAAAGGAATCGGGGAAAAGGAGTCAGGCCACACAGCAGCAGACGAAGGTAATTAAAGAAGCCATCATCAGCATCATTAATATGCTAGATCTGCTGTGGCCCACTGACTAGTCTAATGGAGAACATGTCATCATCATCGCCATTAGGGAGAGTGGGACACACATAAACACACGCACACGCCGTCTTAATGTTGGGTCGCACCACGATTACCACCATTAAGCCTAGAGTGAGAAGGCCTGCTTGGGAAGCCTCATTCTCTTTTGCCATCATACATGCACACATACAGCACACACACAGAGAGACCCACACACACACACACATACACACACACTTGTAGATCTTTAATTCAGACCATGTGAGTGATAAGTATGCATATTTAAGTGATGTCAGGCCTGTTGGGTCTTTTAATTAGACAGAATGAATGAATGTTTTATAAAAACGTGTTTAACAATAAATGTGTTCATTAATTTGATGAGAGGATGTGCTCTGATGAGCTGAGTGGAACAGAGTAATGGCTCATATTCAGCTCTAGCGGTTTGATGGTTGTAGTAGCAACAACGAGGCTGTTTCTGATTTTATACTCATTTTTATGTTCCTCTCATTACCAGAAAAAGTCTGCTTTGAAGCATGTTTATCCCCTGACCTTGGACAGTTTTGGTCGCTTTTAGTGAAAATACACTTTTGTCCAGTGCGCAATGTGATACCAGTCCACAGCTCCACGGAGAATAGAAAAGATGGAAAATCTATTAACTTCTAAAGTCTCTACAATCATTTGCTTTCTCTTTTTTCCCCCTCTTCGTCTGCAGGTATGCTTTCTGGTTTGTCATGAAAGTTCATTCCGATGTGTAAGTTCAGAAAAAAATAAAATGAATGTTTGAGTCCAGAGAGTCTAGCTCGCATCTATTGGCAATGAAAAGTGTGGTCTGGACAACTCCAGCTCCTTTTTTTATTTTATTTTTAATGGTAGAATAAATCAAAAATAATAAATACTGGTGCAGCAGCTGTAAAGATTCTAAATCTTTCACCAGCGCCGCAGTAGTCAACTCATATTCTGTAGCATAAACCTGAAAGGACAAGTAGTATCACCAAACTTGGCTATAAATGCATTTTGTTGCCCCTTTTAGCCCCCATCATCTGCTAAAATATTTGTGCAACAAAACCAATCTAAATGTTAAGCAGGTGTGCTGCCTTACTCCTCCCCCATCTTGCAGTGGCACCTCCTCGTGCCTTTTCCCCGTTTTCTATAAATGCCCCTCCTTCTTTCTCACACTCTCACAAACCCTTTCTCTGCCTCCCTTGACACTGGTGGAAAACAGAGTGATGATGTGTAATTTAGACCTAATCGCAACATCAGACTTGTGCTGCGATTTACATCCCTCCACTAGCTGAGCCAGTCAGACAGTCAGGAGGGAGATGTTAATGTGGGACCACAGGTAATTACTGTCATTACAGCATGCTGCAGATCCTGCCAGTGTCTGTGTGTGCGTATGTGTGTGGGTGGATGTTATTTGATCTTTTGAATGGTATAGCTTGATATATTTGCACTTATAATTAATATTGGTGTGTTCATATTTGGGTTTTGCCATTAAATCCTCCACAAAACGTCTTTTACATGAATATGTGTCGATGCATGAGACAAAACACAAGATGAAGTCACAAACGGGATTCACAACATTTACTCAACTGTTAATGTAATTACAATTGATAGCCTGACTCAGTTTATTCTGCAAAGTTGAATGATTAGCTTGATGTAATTTCACTGTTCCCACGGTTTCTCTTCATTGCTTATTTGCTGAGATGCGACCCTTCCTTAATCCGAACGTAATTAAAAGTGTAATTCTTTGTCGTGTTATGCAAGATGAATTATGAATTACGTGTCACCGCCATCTTCACAGCCTCATTTCAAACTCTTACGTATGTCCTTTTTTTTCCTCCAGCACACGTGTAAGGTATTGAAAAACAGGTGTATCATTGGTTCATTTAGCATGTAGCTCCCAACAGATTTAAATTTTGGATTACAGTGGAGCAGAAGCAAAATCTGATGCGTTGTCTGTTGCTGTATATATTCCTTTGTGTGTTAAAAAATAGAAGTAGTAAACTTTTGAACTGATGCCTCTGTCTGTAGCCCTGGGCTGATGTGGTACAGACATTAAGGATTGACGTCTCTTAGATAAAGCCATTAATAATTTAAAAACCATGACCTCAGGCAACTACAAATATTTGTTTCTGTTTTCCTGTCTGAATATGGGCAACAGGTATTTGATGGATATTCAGTCACCAACATCAGCAAACAGAAGTTATGAAACTTTTTGGACACTATAGACAAACTTATATTGATACTTTCTTGATAATTAACTCTCCCTTCCCTTCACATTTCACTGTTTTGTGCGTTTGTTATGTTCACGTGAAGTCACTGGATGGTAAAATGAATTATAATAATTGTTAATCACTTTTTCTTTTGTTGCAACAGAATCACCTGTCTTATCCGCGTGTTGCGTTTAACTCTTCGACTTTTGAGAAACACGTTGGTAGGAAAATATTTGGGTGCACGTATGATATTCAAAATACACACACACAAACAGACACACACACACACGTATGCGCACCGTGCTTGATTCATCTCATACCTGCAGTTGATATTTTGACATTTCGGGTTAATCATTTGACATTTTTATAAACCTAAATCACGGCGCACATATTGGAAACTTTTTCTATGTTTGCTCAAGTCTTTGTGGGAAGATGGTATGGCATATCAAGGTGTTTCTATGGCGATAAGGGTAATATGTCAGGGTCCCCAGAGTTTAGGCCTGGAAAGGTCCTGCCTGATAAGCAGAATGAAAAAGTCAGCAGTTTGGCCAGTGCCATCCAGTCCCTGTTCACCCCACACCCATCTTTTCCTTTTCTCCAATCTTGCCTTCAGTCTGCACCCCCCACCCCCGCCCCACTCAATCCTCCATCTCCCCTCCTCCCTGCTTAATACCTCACCTTGCTATTTATACCTGTGTCTGCAAATGCCATCTCTTTCATCCTCCATTATTCTCCATTTACCTAATTTTTCTCTTGTGTTGCTATTATGCTCTATTTTTTTAGCATTTATTATCACCCCTTTCCTTTTGCCCCCCCCCATTTAAAGCATAACCTGCCCTGCTTTCTATCTTTTTTAATCACACCTTTGCTCCCCTCCACCCCATATTTATACTTATATGTTTGTGTTTATGTGCATGCAAGTGTGTGTCTGTTTGTGAGAAAGACATGCAATCTATAAATGTGTAAAGAAGCAGGATGTTAATACTTTTTTTCTTAAATTAAACATTTTTGTTTGAACTACATGGGCATACAGTTATAGGGAATGTTGGTGTGTACTCCACTAATCCACTTGGTAGAGTACAGAAAAAGGGGCTGATGGGGTTTGCTGTGTGGAGAGGGGCTGAGGTTTTGTGGACCCAAATGCAGTCCACAGGAGGCAGAGGTTAGCATAAGGTGGGCGTCTTTAATGAAGGTGCAAATGAAAATAACTCGGAACAAAAACAAAAGCCAAAAACCAGGAGTGATGAGCCAACAAAGGACAAGGTTAGACTGAGACAATAAATACAAGAGGTGATGAGGCAGGTGGAAACAAGTGGGGAACACAACTGGAACTAGGCAGGCAGAATGGAGCTAAATACAAAGCAGGGGAGACAAAAGTAAAACCAGGAAGTAACAAAACAGATAAATGGCTCACACACAGCGGGGAGGGGACCACAATAAATAATAAATAAATACATTTGCAATAAGGAAATGTCCATTAAAACAGGAAAATGTGAAAACATTGCTGTTTAAGTTGTGATGGATAATACTTGACTGCTGTATCGGTTATAGGTGAGCACGCTCAGGTCAGAGCTGGAAGGGGCACGGTCCGAAAACACAAAGCTTCGCCGCGAGAGCCGGCTGGTCATGACTAACGTCAACCTTTGGATCAGTGAACAGAAGTGTGAACACACTCACAACATTGTTTTTTTTTTCTTTCCTTTTTTTTCTTCTTTAAATTGAAAATGAGGAATTAAGTAATAAAAAGAAAGTTATCACTGTTTTATTAGTTGGCATTTTATGTGTGTATTGTATAATGTAGTGTGCTGCGCATGCACTTGTAAACACTATTATTGATTGTTCTCTATGGATTCTGCAAAGCATATCGAAAACACACCATATGATTTACAAAATATTGAATTTATGTAAACCTGTTTAATTTTTGTACCGCTTTTTAATCTCTTTATGTATTATTAAAGAACTAAAGGACAACCAAAAACTGTAAAAGTGTTAGCTGGTGTAAAATTAGATTTCAGAAATGTGTCTTCCTTATTAAGGGCTTCCAGTGAGAGCATTATTGCCCAGATGAAGGCCCAAAACAAAGTACTGCTCATCATCACTGAAGAGAAAGAGTGAGTATATCTAGCACAGCAATATATTTCAGTAGCTAAATTTGTTTCTGTTAGTGGACAAGTATGTCTGAATGAATGTGCTTCAACCCTGCAGAGCACTTTATTTAGGGAATATGACTAAAGATGGTCGGCGGTGGTTTGGAAGTGGGGCAGTTGTGTATGTGTGCCTGTACGGTATGTGCATGTCCATGTATTGAAGTGATTCAGGTAGACTCCCTGACACACTCACACTTGACAGTCTCTCTGTGTAGTCATGTCTCATAAATAATGCGCGCACGCCAATATGCACAGACATGGGCGTGACATATACTTCATGCCAGAGATCAAATGGATCTAGCTATAGTGGCATACATCCCAAATCTCCAGCCAGCAGTGCCACAGTCCACGTCTTCTTCTGTCTCAATTCACACCGTGCGCTTGCTTGAGTGTGTGTGTTTTGTGTCATGTAACACGTGGCTCTTGTGCATAACAGACTGCATACACCTTAGTTGAATTCACATCTCCCTCAATGGTTCATAATGAGCACAGTCCCTCAATATTCCCTAACTGGAAAATGTCTCCTCCCTGTCTCTCTCCTGAAAATAAAACAATTTCAGAATTCTTAATAGGTCTGAAATTGGTGGAGATACGTAGTAAGATACTGAAATGGGTAGTCACAATGGTAAGTGATAAATGCTGTGCAAAAAGAATTTAGTCATAATGGACTGCAATATATGTGTGTATGTGATAATGTCAGGACTGCGAGTTAAAGGCTGCTTCGGAACCAAAGAAATGCGGGCACCGTTGCTGTTGCTTGAAAGACTATTTTGTCAGCAATGTTAACAAGAGTCTCTTGATGATAATAGGTGTCTGTTATTCTCTGCGTCTGCCTCTCTATGTATATTTCCCTGTTAACACATCTCCGCATCGCCCTGCTTTCGTCAGACATCTTCAGGAGGCTAATGACACGCTGAAGGCGGAGGTAAAGAGACTGAAAGAAGTGATGGATGAGAAGGAGAAAGACATGGAACTCTTCAAGGTGAACAGGGGCAGAGTAGAAAAGAAATGAGCTACAAATAAGGGGATACAAAAGAGAGTCAATCATAAACAGGTTTTTTTTGTTTTATATTGTTTGCAGGCCCATCTCCGAGACCGGGGCACCCAGCAAGACAGGAAAACGTGAGTCATCTGGATGTGTGAGCGCCTGCGTGTGTGTGTGTGACCATACATTTAAAAACGTACATTTGTTTGCATTCACCAGCTGATCAAAGTTTAGAAATTTAACAAAAGCCACCGCGTTTGGCTCTTTCACACTCAATCTGGTCCGAACAAAGCTGATGATGATAATAACAGCAGGAGTGCCAAGTTGTGAATAGAAGTCCCCATGGGCCCGGGCACCTGTGCGTACTTGTGCGTGTGTGCGCACGTGCGGGTGTGTTATTTCTCTTCTTCAATCTGAATATGTTATTCATGCTGGGCCTTTAACAATGATTACACTTCAATCAAGTGCCCATCCTCTCCTGCTTGCCACCCCCGTGGCTGCCAAATAGCATTCATCAATAGAGAGGAGATATATTTATTATGTTCATTAAGGCAATGAAAATGAATGTGGCACAGATGGGATTGGGTGTAGGATGGAAGTGAGAAAAGAGGGTGTGTGCGTATGGAAGAGGGTGTTTGTGGGAGCACCTGCCTGCAGCAGTAGTCCCCATACCCCAAGTGTGACCCCCTAAGGTATTGCTCATTAACAACTACCCCCCCTCCCATACTAACCTCACCCCATTTTTTTTTACATGTGCTCATGTTGCACCCCTCCCCTAACAAACCACCAGACTCTGTTTCCAAAACGGATCAGATTTGTTTTGACTAGGGTAGGTTTCCAGTGCTATTCAAAGCTGTCAGTCATTTTAATGATATCATTAAGGGGCCGCGACAGAAAGATGAATCGCTTTTCTTTGTCTTTTCCTCATAATTGCAAATGAGCAAGCGAGAGGGACAGAGTGAGAGAGGCAGTTCATATAGATGTATGCATAAGGAGAGGTTTTGATTGAGCGAATATAATAACACGGAACGAGATAAAAACAGTGAATGAAAGCCTCTTCCATAGTGTCTCCCCATCCAGCCTCTCTTTCTCCCCTTTCTTTCTATTCCTTCATTATGATGATTCCTAATTTATTTTATTTCATTAGTATGCCCACACCCTCCCCCGCACTCACACCTACCCAAAATGCCATATGTGTTAAAATTGCACTTCTGTAAGGCAATAGATGTGTCATGATTGCAAGGCAGCCGTATACATTCAGTGTATAAATTTCATTACTGGTGGGACAGGGGGTATCTTAACAATGTCTGTCTACTGTCACTATCACTGACAGCAATCAACATTGGGGTGAAGGTTTTGTCATTAGATATGCCTTTATTAAAGAAATTTATTATGATTACCTGACCTCCTGTTATAAAGCTGCTTGAGTAAGAAGGCCTTTCATTGCGTTTGGTATTTTGCAAAAATAAAGCCCACAGGAAAGGGAAGAGAAGCGCAGTGGAGAGGGCAGAAACTGTGTTAGTATGGTAAAAGGATTTCTCTGTAATGTTTGGGTTGAAGGATGCTTTAGGACCACACACTGCATGGCTCAACCTTATAAAATTATGCAAAACTAAAGATGTATTTTTAAAACTTAAAACTTTTACATGCAAATATACATCTTCAGAGTCAAAACTAGTATTGGCAAATGTATTTGCAATTCCCAATTTCTCTTCAAGATCCACTTTAGTGGATGAAAGATAAGGAAATCTCCAAACATCGGCCAACTCGCAGCTGAATTTGGTGGCGTGGCAGGCGGGTCAGCTGAGGTTTGGAGCACACAGATATAGTAAGAGCTTGTTAATGAGGTGATGTCTGTAAGAGCAAACATTAATGGTGTGATCTACAGTAGGTTGTGCCTTTCCAAATCCATTTAGTAGCTTTCTCGATAATCCTCCTTAGCAGCTGTTTTCCAGATGTTGTGGAATTGTAGATGTTCAAATATATATTTTTCTTTATCCATCCATCCATCCATTTGCTTCCGCTTATCCTTTTCAGGGTCGCGGGGGGGGGGGGGGGGGGGGGCCCCCCCCCCCCCCACCAGGGGGGGGGGGGGGGGGCCCC
>VUQK01027579.1:5544-16419 GCA_015106715.1 Bujurquina vittata | reverse complement strand
ATATTTTTCTCTTCCTTTGACTGATGTGATTTCCCCCCCCCCCTCCGTGTTGACTTCTTTCTCCAGTTCTGTTGCCTCATTTTTCAGTTTCACTTTCAGTTCTGACATAAAGCTCTCACGTGGGTTGCTCTTGTGGCGCCAGTTAAATAATATGACACGATAGCATCAGGTTTGTTGTTTTAGTTTCAGTCATCTGCGGGCCAACTAACGCTAACATACTATTTATCTAAAAATATGAATCTCAGTACTGAGCCTCGTCAGGAGGTCGTGGTGGCGCTTGCATCCGGTCCCGTCTCTGCTACGCGTCCTGGCAAAGTAAAAGAGGCAGATTTATAATATGTTACCTTTAGTTAGCCTGCAGCCAGTCAGTGTGCCATTCCTAATGAGAACTTAAGACAATTTAAGAAAACCTCTTGTATTCCTTGTGCCTTTTATTGCCCTCAGGGTGTATGAGCGATAGATGTGGCTACTACGATGTGTATATACAGTATATACATTTCGGGCCATCTAAGCTGTTTAAAAATAGCTGTCCAATGTGACAGAGTGACAGCACATGACAGCTTTGAGTCTGAACCGAAAAAAATGTAACATTCGTACTGAGAGTTCTGCCTTGATTTTTTTCTTTTTAACTTTGTCTTATTTATTTTTATCTTGTTCAATTATAATGACACAAACTCATACCATCAGAGGTTCTTTGACACTCAAATAGAGCTTTGGAAACTCCCTCCACCCACACCTTCAACTTGCTCCGCCAATGGTAGGACATCTTTTGGAAACAGTTTGCCATTAAATGAGTGTGATGCTGTGATGCAGGAGCATTCGTGAGCAGGTTGGTCACAACAGAGGTTAATATCAACACGCTGTACATGATAGAACACCAAGGTATCATCAGCAAAGAGGGACTGTCACAGCCGTCAGCGTCTGCATTAGTGTGAAGCATCTCAAGGTCCTCAGACTAAAGCCAGAGTTTCACTTTCTGCCTCTACCTCCCTCCACACAACCACTATGGTAATAATACCCATCAGTCTCTGTCACAGTGGGCTGTGTGTGTTCTTTCATGCGTGTGCTCATTGAAACTGTGTGTGTGTGTGTGTGTGTGTATTTGGTGGGGGGCGGTCACTGATAAAGCGCTGATAGTGTCCATCCATGGCAGATGATGTACAGCCTGCTGTCTCTCCAGGCAGATTGGATTTTCAGGCCTGCTGATTTGCTGAGAGATGGAGCCTGGACCTCCTTCAAAGGCACACAGACACACACACACACACACACACACACACACGGAGAACCCCACAACCACACATCCACCTGTTCAGTCTCTGTGCACAAAATAAGTACATAAAAGCCAGCCACACACACACACACACACACACACACAACACACACACACACACACACACACACACACACACAAACGCACAAATACACACAGTTCACAGACACAACACAGAAACACACACTTATATATTATTCTCCTGCCAAAGCCTTTAAAGCGACCATGTGGAAATTGATCTCCATTTCTAAAGAGCATAGATTCATTGTTACCTTTTCTCTCTCTCTCTCTTTCTCACACACACACACACACACTTGCTCAGCCTGCCATTTTATTCCCAGATGGCCCACTGACACACAGCCCAAGGCTCTTCAGTCTTACCTGTCGACAATCAGCGGTGATTTTTGTTCATTTGTCTTCACTGTTTACGCAATATGGGGGCCACAACAAAAGCCTCTGTGTGTGTGTGTGTGTGTGTGTGTGTCTGTGTGTGTGAGAGAGAGTGTTGCTACCGCAGCAACACAAAGGACCGAGATGAATGAAAGCCCGCTGCTATTTCCCCTCTCATCAGCTGCTTTGAGCTTTGTGTATTTTTGTACATATTAATAACACTCACTGTTGAACAGTCTTAATTATCTGGAAGCTGAATTTCTACTTTTCATTCAGCTTCCTTTTTAACAACAAAGGCACTGCTGCACTGCTGCACGGCCACACTGCCGCACCGTGCTGGATGACATGTTTCTGCATGTTTTCAACCGGGCTCCCAGGCGCCATTGTGCTGCTGTAAACGCTCACAGGCTCTGCAAATGATCCGACAGTTAAAATAGTGCAACTGCTAATGCCACGTTTGTAAGATTAACAAACTACGGCTGTTTTTTTCAGGGAAATAACTTGAAATAAAAGTGTTTGGTAGCCAAAGATCCTTTGCAGCTTTTAATTAATAAACACTGTGAGGCACATTTCAACAAGACCTTCCTGCTAGTGTAGAGGTTTTCTTTGTGGATTAACAACATGAAGCATTGACATGCTATTTAAAGTGCAGATTGAGGGGTGCCACCCAAATGCAATGTTTATTAATGGACAGATTTTGTTAATTTGTGCTTTAAGTGGGATTATCTATATAGTTTAAAGGGATTTTTAATTGATCTTACTAAAATCCATCCCTCACTTCTCACCTTATTTCCATTATTTGAACCTTTATCAAAGGCTCCAGTGAGCGGACTCCGTTTGGGACTGTCCACAGTAACAACAACCGGACCGAAGGAAACCCTCAAACCCCTCAGCGGGGTCACATGATATTTGCTGGACTCTTTCACAACAACAACAACACCGATGACATCAGCAGCAGCAACAACAAACGGATTTAGTAGAATCTGCTTATCTGACGTTCTTAGCTGCCTCTGGAAAAAAAAAAAAACACAATTTTGGATTAACTGATTTCTACTCTGAGCTCCTGTTGTGATTAAGTGATGATGTGCGTGATTTCTGTGTAACAAAATGCAGCTCTGCATTTATCCTCCATTTACTAAATTGTTGAATTCATGGCGACTAACGACCTTGAGGACTGAGACTGGATGCTAGGAAATGCTTTTATTTTTTGCTAAAGTGTTTGATTGAGCGGGAAGGAGTTCAGAGTGATGAGTCCTGATTGGTGGAGATTATGAAGTTGGAACTGCTCTTTGAGTCACCAGCAACAATGCAAACACATCCCAGGCTTCGCTGAGTGAATGTTTCGCTTGTAGGAAAGTGTTTGTTTGATAGAATCTGCATCTATCAAATTACGACCACAGTAAGCTGAAAAAATCGTGTTAGCATGATGAACTCTGTGGGTGCCTTTAACAGTGGTCTCCTCTAAAAGTATTTGAGCTCTAAATCAACTCAGATGATCCTTGGATTTAGTCCAGACAGCTCTCTGGACTTTGTTCTGTTATGTTAACATGAGGGTGATCCTTCATTAAAGGTGTGTTCATTAACTGTTAAGAGATGTAACATTTCATGCCAGTGTTTTTTCTGGCAAATTTAAGTTCACTTGCTGGCACAGTGGAGAAATCCGACTGTGAAGCACAACACAGAATGCTGTTTTTTTCAGGAATTCTTCTTATGCTGTTTTTATTTAATTTTTTTGACTCTAACTTCTATCAAGGTCACAGTCATTCCGGATTTCATAAAGAAGAAAACGCTGTGCAATTCAATTCAGTTCAATTTTATTTATATAGCATCAAATCACAGCAGTCACCTCGAGGTGCTTTACATTGTAAAGACCCTACAATAATACAGAGAAAACACCAAAAATCAGACGACCCACGTGTGAGCAAGCACTTGACGGCAGTGGGAAGGAAAAACTCCCTTCTAACAGGAAGAAACCTCCTGCAGAACCAGGCTCAGGGAGGGGCAGCCATCTGCCAGACCGGCTGGGGGGAGGGAGACAGGAGGCGCTGTGGACGAGAGCCTCAGATTCATATTTGTTATCTTTTTGAATAACTATGTTGAATAATGATGATAACAATTATTGAGCGAAACAACTATGATAATGATGAGCTTGCTGCATCCATAAACTACAAGGGCGTGACACGCCGCCATCCCTCCAGAGCTGAAAGACACGGCCATCCAAGCTGTTTGTCCTTCATGACACTCATTATAGTCATTTTGAAGGTTTTCCTTCCATCAGTCATTTGCAGTCTGAGACGACGAGCACAGACATTTAGTTCGCATTTGGAGAGCTGACACAGGCAGCCTGACTTGTCTCGGGGATCTTTGGAAAAACAGCTCTCAGCTGTGGCGGTTATCACTTCACTTTGCAAATGGCAGAAACTCTGAAGGACTTCGCCGAGTCTGAGAAGCTATTATGTAACGTGCTGTCAGATCAGTGCAAGCTCCTCAGTTCCATCAGGGTCAAGCTGTTAACTAGGCCCGCTGGAGCTGAGAGGAAAACTGAGGTCAAAAGTAAGGCTATCGTCAGTGTAACTTTTTCTTTAGAAGCTGAATCTTTCAATTTACTGTGTTCTAGAGGCCACACTGTTCTGTGCTGCTTAAGCTGTTTATTTATAAAGATGTTCATTACAAAAGCATTTCTCAAAGGACCTGAGACTGTCAGATGAAAACTTGTTTCCACACCTTCAGGCAGGACACCGGCTCACTTTTGTCCCAGTTACAGCCCCAGTCACTGGTGCATCCCTGTCCCATTTTCCAGCCCAGACCTCAGCCTTGAATCAGTCTTTGTGTAAGCCATCAATGCAAACATAAAGTATATAAGTGGCTTTTGAAATACCCTTTGCACTATTTGAGCCCTTTTATCCCAAACCTAGAATAGGCCTTAGTTATTAAAATAATATGGAGTGCATCAACAAGGATTGCCAGGCCTGTGTGATAAAACTCAATGCCCACACAAAACTATTCAAAAGAAATCCCCCAAAAACAAACATGATTTCATTTTAAAAAGTAAACTTTCATATATCCCATATCCAATGGAATACATTAAACCCCTTTTTGTTTAAATTCTGATGATTATAGATTATAAGTCATTAAAAATCAGAAATCTAGTATCTCAAATTCCACATAGATGTTCATCTTTTGAAAAATATCTTCATTTTACCGTGATTTACTGCATTAATGCGACATAGAGATGATCTGTTTGCGGCGCTGCTGAGGTATTGCTGAAGGTGGATTTTTGGGTCAGGCATTCTTCATTTTCATCTTGACAATATTTCTCTGAGGTGTTCCACTCAAACCCAGTAAAAGCATGGTCAGCCAACCATTTGGTAGCAGTTTTGGCACAGGACAGGCGCTAAGTCCTTCAGGAAAAGGAAATCTGCATCTGAAATCTGCTGCTATTCAACTCAATTAAATTCTATGCAGCTTTATTTATATAGCACCCAAATAACAGCAACAGCTACCTCAGGGTGATTTGTACTGTTAGGTAAACCCAAACAATCAAATAACCCACTATGAGAAAGCACTTGGTGAAAGTGGGAAGGAAAAACTCCCTTTTAACAGGAAGAAACCTCCAGCAGAGCACGGCTCAGGGAGGTCTTTAAGACATTCCTGCAGTTTAACTAATTGGTGTGAGTCATCTTACTTTATGGATAAATAAAGCTGCATATCAAGTAATTAGCATTTGCCATAGAATACCAGATTTGCCAGGTCCAGCACTGGCGCCCTGTGCTTTTCACAGAGGAGAGCAGGTTCACCCTGAGCACATGTGGCAGACGTGAAAGACGTGGAGATGCTGCCTGTAACATTGCTCAGCACGACTGGTTTGGTGGTGGGTCTGTGATGGTCTGGGGAGGCATATCCATGGAGGGACACGCAGCGCTTTACAGGCAAGACTACCTCACCCCGGCTGCCATCAGGTATGATACAGGAAATCTTTGGACCCACCTGGGTGCACAACAATTTATGTGGCGAAAAGTACGCAGGCGTGAAGAAATTGATAGCACTGACTGGCCCCAGCTGCTGGTCACAGCAGATGACTGCCCCTCCCTGAGCCTGGTTCTGCTGGAGGTTTCTTCCTGCTAAAAGGGGGTTTTTCCTTCCCACCGTCGCCAAGCGCTGCTCAGAGGGGGTCGTTTTGACTGTTAGGTTTCACTGTAATTATTGTAGGGTCCTTACCTTACAATATAAAGCATCTTGAGGGGATTGTTATTGTGCTATATAAATAAAATGGAATTGAATAATATGTTTATATTTTAAATTAAATCTTTATTTAATGGAAAAGAAAAAAAAATAGACTCTAATCACACACTGCCCCAAATAAACTGCTTTTTCTATCCAAAAATCCAATTTAAGGTAAAAATCAGACCAAAGCAACATCTTCTTGTACAATGTGCATTTGTTCAATGATTTTCTATCAGCAGGAGTAAAAATAAAACTCTTCCCGCTGAGATCCAGCAGGAGATTTGTTCACATTTAAGATGTTAGATGGCGGAATGATCAACTGCTGCGTGCTGACATTTTTCCTTTAAAAATTGATTTCATAACTGCAGCAGAGTGTCCCTTGCTACCAAATCACCAATTTTGTTTTTACAGCAGTTTGGGTCTTTTATTTCTCTTTTTTCTTTGGCAGCCTTTGAGAAAGAAACTCCTTGTACTGACAAAGAGCTCAGTTTGGATTGAAGATGTTTACTCAGATTTAGAAATTTGTCTCCTTTTTTGGAAGTGCTGCAGGGACGTTTTAGAGAATTGAGATTGGATTAAAAAAACCAAAAAAAAACAGTACATGGTCAAAGCTCTTTAGACCTTTTAGATCTAATATTAATAAAAATACAATCCCATTCAGTTAAAATGCAGCGTGCATGTACTTTCCTTTTTATGTACATAATCCAGACGTGGTCAGAAAAACATATTATAGCTGAATAGAAAATCTTGTCTTTGAAAAAAAAAATCAACATGTTTGTCCTGGAGAGCTCCGGCTGATGAAATTACACACTGATTTTGATGTTTTTCATCTTGGTCTCCACACGTTTGCCTGCCCCCCCATAATGAAAAATCATCTAAAATAACACAGGAAGGATTTTCCATTTTTCATGTGCTGAAAACAAACAAAATGTTTTTAATGATTTCTGTTGTTTTCAGATTCAAACACAGACATCTGACACCTTTCACTTTTAACAAAATAATCCATGATTATACATTTTTCTTCAGCATCATAAGACATATTTATCTTCATATCTGTTTGATGAGCTGTTTAGAGTGTTGGTGCACAGCTTCGACGAAGGCACCGATGTTCTCCGGCTCCATGTCGGGGTAAACGCCGTGGCCGAGGTTAGCGATGTAGCCCCTCGTGCCAAACCCCTCCAACATCTTCTTCACGATGTCGGAAATGCGCTCCTGAAGAGAACAAGAGGGTTCAGATCAATGAAGTTTGCTCAGATGAGTTTTATACTCACTGGCCACGTTTTTGGGTACAACTGCTTAATACAAATCTAAATCACCCAATCACATGGCAGCAGCTATGTGATTGTAGCCATCGACATGATCGACCCTGCCTTGTATCAGTAGTTCGGGCTGTTGCTGCTGGTGTAATGATGTGGGGGATATTTTCTTGGCACACTGAGCATTCTTTAAATGCCACAGCCCACCTGAGTATTGCTGCAGACCACATCCATCACTTTACAACCACAGTGTGCCCATCTTCTGACGGCTGCTTCCAGCAGGATAACACACCACGTCTAAACTCAAATCATCTCAAGCCCAAATGAGTTCACTGTCCTCAAACAGCCTCCGCAGTCACCACACGTCAATCCAACAGAGCACCTTTGGAATCGCTTAGTCGCACACAAATTGTGGACGACACCATTTTGGCAAAACACATCCTCAGTCACCATGATACATTTTCACTGGGATGCTTAACAGCAACAACAGGTGGCAGAAGTTAAGCACAATTACAGCACAGATGTCCTTTCCGACGACAAACGCACGTTCGCTGCTAATGTGACGTAACACACACGCACACACACACACGCGCCAGTTCAAAGTGGGCAGGTGAAGCTGAAGGTTGAATTCAGCGACTAAAAGAAGCCGCGTGAGAGGCAGAAGAGGAAGAGCGCATGTAAGAGGTGGCGGAGGGTAATTTTAGATGAAATTAGCGCAACTGTGAGAGAACATGTTCTCTGAATGATAACGAGGGAATCAGGACAAAGAGTGCAAGCTAATCTGAGCAGATTGTCTGTGGCCACCATAATCAAGAGATAGAGATGTTTCAGGTCATCGCTGCCAGTATAAAGGAGACCGGAAGGAGCGAGTCTTTACTCGTGCCCTCTTACAGAGAGACGCTCTCCTTCAAAGACGTTACAGTGCCACTGGAATCACAGATTACATTCCACCTGTTCAACAGGGACTCTGTACTTTGTAGGGTTGCATTCATGGACAGAACAGAGTGTGCCCATGTTTGTCCCCATGGTTAGGTAAGTGCCCCCCCCCCAATAGTGGTTAAAAGCTCTTCAGTCACACAGGATCCTCTAAAATGACCTCAACACAGTTATTACATGGTAATAAATATGTGGATTGAAATAAGGGACATTTCAAGCAGATTATTTTCTTTAATCACCATCACAGATGATGACTGAATATTATTATAAAAGTCTTCATTGTGCCGTTTGGTATTGTTTTTGAAGGGATGACAATAATCCAGTCACCAAGCAGCCTGATGTTGCTGTGGCCAACAGCAACAGCTGATATGGATGACACCACAGCCAGTATCCTGGGAAACTGACCCCAGACTAAGTAACATGATTAAAGAAGAAGCATGAAAAACTTCAAAGACAAAAACTTTCCACAACAACAGTATATGATTATGTAATTATAGCAAAAATCAAAGGCAAAAAATGAAATATGGAATAGAAGCTAACTGGCTTTGTTAAGAGGAAGGGTATTAAATGTGTTTACATGCCTACACATCTATAATTTTACAGTGTAACATTACTGACCCTTGTTATGTGGAAAGTAAAGATATTTTTCTTTTACAAAGACTTACTGAGGCTCTTTAATCATTCTACTGTGTGTGTTTGAGGGAGTGTGTGAGCTTTAGATTTCTACATGTGACTTTCAAAGCACAATTGGAGGTTACCTTTGGAGCGTACAGAGCACACGGGTCCATGTTTCCTTGCAGGCTGACCTTCCCTCCTGTGCGCTCCCTGAATTCACAAACACGCACACCAGAGGACACACAAGTTAATCCTTCAACCAGCAGGTTAAGTATCTGATGAGTAGATCGGACCAGAAACAAGAGGGAGGTCAGCAGGACGGCCCACCATCGCTGCTGTGTCTGACTACATGCACTTCAAGACAGTTTTCTGCAGATATATGATAACGGTAGATTGTGTGATTTTGACTGTGTCGCTACGTCTCTATTCAGGTTCACATTCCAGAAATGCTTGACCGGTTCAAATTTTACAAACTCCAACAGAAAGCGCCAGCGCTGGTTAAAGCTCAGAGTCTGGAGCCAAACGCTCTGTATCTGTGTTGTTACCGTGCTGATTGTGGGTCAATGGTCCAGTCCAGCCCAACTACTTCATAATTAGACTCCGACAGATCCTCTAGAGCGTAGTGAGCATCCTTTGCAAACACAATCTGAAACACAAACACACGCAAAAGAAAAACAAACAGATTTTCGAATTAACTTCTTCATGAAGGATTGTTGGGGAAATGCTGCCACCTGCAGGTAAAGCCATTGAACAGAGATTCTCATTAGACTGCATGAATCCTTAATGATCCCTCCAGGGAGGAAACACAGTGCTGATAAGAATAGAACCGAATACTGAAACTAATGAAGTAGCAACTAATGACCAGTAAATAAATAAGTAAATAAACAAACAAACAGAACTCTTTTTACTATCGCGTTGCTTGAAGCTTAGCATCTGATCTGCAGGTCAGGCTTTCTTTGCAATGCATTCATGCTGACGTGCTAGTGTTGAAGTCCACATATATGCATCCGTGTGAATGGAGGAAATCTGTTTCTAATTGTACACCGAGGGACAAAAGTATGTTTGTGTGTGTGTGTGTGTGAATCTGTTTGGGGTCTCTCTCACCATGGGAACATCCTGCCCTGCCTCCTTCAGGTTATCTTTGACGCGGCGGGCGATGTCTCGGAGGTAAGGCAGAGAGAACTCTTTAAACTCTGCAGGTCCCAAAATGCCGGCGTGGGACTCAAACACCTGCAGCGCCTGGAGAACACACAGGAATAAAACCGTGTGGATGGTGACACGATGTCTTGTGAATAACAGAAGACATCATTTTTGCAGTGCAGACCTACATGGTGATTCAGAAACAAAACTGTATTATAATCAGCAGCACTGCTCATGAAATCAAGCTTTCAAGACAACAGAAGCTGTTTTTTTTTTTGGGGGGGGGGGTTCATGTTTCATGCTAAACTGAGAGGTAAAGCAGACTAAATGCTGACCCTTGCTGGGGGAGCTGAAACTGCTTCGTCTCCATAAAGGAAAGCTGCACTGAAAACTCACAGTACTGCCCCAAATGCAGAAAATTGCAGGACTGTCTAGACTTGCTGTAGTACTTCATGTTTGTGCCCAGACTGTGCTCAGACCTTTGAGGAACAAAAGCGAGAAAACTGCTGCCTCAGCTTTATTTTGTGCTGATATAGTTTATTTCCATACGGAGTGTGATCTACAAGCAGCATTTATTCATGTACATTTATTCAAGTCTGTCCCTCAAATGTCCTAAACTAAGACTTATACTGACCCAGTCCTGTCAGGTTTATCATTTTTAAGTCTTCTTGTCTTTCTAGGAGAATGTCGTCTAGCTTTCCTTCCAAATCCAAACAAACAAAAAAGATTTATATCAAGTGATCTGTTCGCTTGGCACATATCATAATGGAGGCACTCTGTTTGGACGTTGGGAGGCAGGAAGTCTGACCTGAGCGCCTGCTGCCACTTGTCCTTGTAGATACTCCACGATCACGTCCGTCAGCATCTTCAGCAGGATGTGGCTGGCCTCTGGGTGCCGGTACAGCCAACGCTTCGCCTTGGAGTGGGTGGTGGAGCCTCCGCCTTCTATCATGTAGGACATGAGCGTCCACTGTAGAGGGGCACAGCAAAGGGGGGGGGGGGGGCTTCGAAAACCCCAATATGGTTTTTTTTAAATGGAAAAAA
>VUQK01027576.1:15724-27508 GCA_015106715.1 Bujurquina vittata | reverse complement strand
TTCATACAGTGTAGTGCGAGCATACAGCAAAATAGGGTTGCAACCATTAATTACTCGATCTGATTAGAGATACTTTTTCCGTATAAACAGTTCATCTGCACATTTTAACTTCCTTACTGCATTATTTTTCTGTGTGAATCAAACAGCGGTGGATGGAGCAGCTACAAAGTTCTCTTTTCTTCACCTCCTGATCAGGTGGTTGATGAAGGACCTCCAGCTGTTTCCCACTAAAGCTTTTAATGGCTTTTACAGGAAAAAGCGCTTCTGCTTTGGACGCTAGAAAAACTTTTCAAATAACAACCCGTTACAATCAAGGTATCTCTGAACACACAAGATGTGGAACTTCGAAACAGAGGGGACACAGCAGCTGACCTCACTGAAACCAAGACCACACAGTGGCCACTCCTGTCCTCCTAATTTCAAAGGAAGGAATTACTGTATGTGTACCTTATGATGTCAAAGAGTAACAATGTAAAAAAAAAATGACTAAACACAGAGTGGTCGCCAACACTAAACAAAAAACAGGGCTTTGAATGTGATAAAGACAGGAAACCGAGGCTACACCTCACACACTAACCCTGTCCCCATAAGCTCTTCCAAATTGGGGCTCATATTTTTTGACCAGAGTTCTTCTGTTAACAGCTTTACAAGTTTGTTTTTCCACACAAGTTAAACGTTATAAAAATGGTTGAATAATCAAACCCAAAACATACCCAACCCTACATGGGATGCAGTTCCATCGAGGTTTCCTTTGCGGCGCTGTCCATGGTGTTAAAATTATCTTAGCACCATTGCCCTCATCATTGTCCTCTTTAAAACTTTTGGTTGAAAGTCGCGACAACAAGCCAGGATTAAAAGAAAGATATTAAACAATGGAAACACTAATGTTATCTGTAGGTAGCACAGTGGTTAACACTGTCACCTGACAGGAAGAAGGTCCTAGGTTTGAATCCACTGGCCATCTGAGGCCTTGCTGTGTGGAGTTTGCGTATTCTCCCCGTTTACTCGGACTTCCTGCCACAGTCCAAAGATACACATGGCTAAGAAGAAATCATAAACTGGTCGTAGATGTGACTGTGGAGTGTTCAAGCAGGAGATGAATGGGTTGATTTTATTTAGAATTTGGGAGTTAAAGAACGCAAAGTACTGTGTACTGATACACATTTGAGGAGTTTTATTTTTCAAGAAAAAGGCACTATAATCATACTAACTAAGCTATGGTACTTTTTTTTTTGCAAAACAAGCTGCACTTCACATTTGAAGAGCTATAGCAAATGAAAAGTACTCAACAAACTAAAACAGAGAACTGGTAATGGTAACTTGGTGATGTTAAACCATCTGACTCGGGATAGGGTTTTCAGGCTCGTGGCTCTTCATGTGCGATTTCAAACAGTGGCTCTGAGTGAAGGCTTTCTTGCACAAGGTGCACTTATAGGGTCTCTCTCCATTGTGGGTCCTCATGTGGACCTTCAGGTGTGACCTGCGGGCGCTCGCCTTCCCACAGATCTCACACGTGTACTGTTTGATGCCTGAATGGCCCCTGACGTGGCTGTTGAGCGCGGCCCTTTGTTTGAAAAAACGCCCGCATACGTTGCAGCCGTATGGGGCCTCGCCCGTGTGCACTCGTACGTGCTTCTTCAGATCGGCTTTGGCCACAAAACCTTTATTGCACGTGGCGCAGATGAACGGCCTCTCTGTGCTGTGCGTCCTCATGTGAGCCCTCAGGGTTTTACTGGCCGTGAAGGTTTTGCAGCAGATGTCGCAGAGGTACGCCTGCTCCCTGACCGTGTGAATCTGCTCGTGGAATTTCAAATAGCTGCGATGTTTGAAACCCTTCCCACAGACGGGGCAGCAATACTGCCGCTCCTGAGTGTGAGTCAGCTTGTGTCGGTAAAAAGATGAGCGGTCGGAGATGGACTTGCCGCAGATGTTACAGTGGTATTGCTCTTTACTGGTGTGGGTCTTGGTGTGAGCTGTGAGCTGTGCCTTAAAAGCAAATGACTTTGGGCAAATATCACATTGGTATGGTTTCTCGTCCACATGAATCCAAGAATGATTCTTCAGGATGGATATTCTGTGAAAGCTTTTGCTGCAAATGTTACATTTATAAGGCCTGTTTCCTGTGTGATCCGTGGCGTGACCCCTGAGGCCGCTTTTGGAGTAGAAAGATTTACCACAAACTGAGCAGTCGTATGTTTTTTGGTACTTTTGAATATGTTCCTTTAACTCTTCCACAGACTCAAAAGTCGTCCCACAAACTCCACAAACATTCTGCGGCTCATCCAGGTGACTCAAGCTGTGTTTGATTAAGCTGCCAAGGAAAGTGTACTCAATTCCACACACTTTACAGGGCGCTTTATGCTCAAGCTTCCTCACACAGGGTTTCGCCACTTTCTTCTTTTTTGTTTTCGGTAGCTGTGGCGTGGGGTCAGCCTCCCAGTCACCGTCTCCATCTGACGCCTCGTCTCCATCCATGTCATCACTGGTGTCCATTTCACTGTCAGCATCATGCCTCTTCACACAGCGTTTCCCCACTTGCTTCTTTTTTGTTTTCGGTAGCTGTGGCGTGGGGTCAGGCGCCCAGTCACCGTCTCCATCTGACACCTCGTCTCCATCCATGTCATCACTGGTGTCCATTTCACTGTCAGCAGCATCATCTTCAGTTTGCTGGTTTTCTGATGTTGAGCAGCTGGGCAGAGCCGTGACTGTGCTGCCAGCTACATGCTGAGTAGGGCTGCTGAGGAGAGAAGATCTGTAGTTACTTTGTGCTGACTGGCTTCAAGACATCTAAAGTCTAATGAAAAACAATGTTGACTGGGCTTTAGTTAGTACATGCACATTGGAGATAGTCAAGCAGACGGCTCGAAGCAGTAGATACTTTTACAGGTGGAGACCAGTGATAAGATTTTCCCTTCTCATCTTTCCCGTTTTTTGGTTTTTTTGTAACCCTATAACAGTGACGGTGTCGGCTGTGACACAACGTACTTCGAAAGTACTGCCAGTGTTTTGCATTTCGCTAGGGTCAGTGTCACTACTGGTAGCATGAGGTGATATCTGGACCCTACGGAGGTTGCACAGGTAGACCAACTCCTCCAGGATGGTACATCATTCTCAGAAGGTTTGCCGTTTCCCCCAGCACAGTCTCAGGAACTTCGAGGCGATTCCAGGAGACAGGCTGTTACTCTCGGAGAGCTGGACAAGGCCACAGAAATGGAAATCATCACTTTGAAAATGCTGCAGTTCCCACTGCCAGGCCACAAGTTGGTGGTGTGGAAACAAGAACCACCACCATAATGCGCATATGCGATGCCCCCGTTTCCAAAAAGTAGCTTTTTGTTCTGTTTACACAGAAACCGAGACCGGAGAGCTTTGAACATGCTCTGCTCTGGAGCCCGTTTTCAAAAAATATCATTTTGTCGCCATTCTCGTGTAAATGGGAGGCCAAAACGCATCAAAACTTTACAGTTTTTATCTGAAAACGCTCTCGTGTAGACAGGTTCTGAGGGTTTGCTGTCCTCTAATGGATCATTTTGAGTTTTTGTAAATTCTATAGGTTGATCCTTTTATTTTCCATCAATTCATATGGCGTCCTTTCATTCCTAACACATTACCCAGTTCATATCAGTAAAGTTAATTAAAATGTTCCTTTAATTTATTTTGAGCAGTGTGGAAACTTGGCTTTGCTCTATGGCAAAATGCTACAATCATTGGTTTGGATATGTTCTAAAAATTGTAAATTATTAAAGTGATTATTGTAAAACCAAGCACAAATTAACTTTCACAGATCGTAACAATTGTGACACGATTACAGAATTTTTCCTTTGATTTTAGAAGCGTGCTCCGATACCAGTGATGCTGCTGTTAAACAGCACAGCCATGTGAATTCTGTCTACACAGTGAGATCCCTTTATGAGTGGAGATGACTCTAATTTTCTGTTGACTGATTATTTAATCATTTTATTTTCTTTTGTCCCATCTTTCCTATCTTTTTTCCTATTCTGTGAAAAACAAAAAGTGCCATCTGGTTAAGGTTTACATTTTTTAACGCTTGCGCTGATAGAATAGCCAAACTTTTAATATTACCTTGAATGGAGCGCAGCTTTCTCACTTCTCTTTGCCTCAGCATCACTGGGCGGTGGGTCGACGTCTGCTGGTAAACGATGAAGATCCTTCTCTTCCTCCTTAACCGCCTGTAAGTTTGTTCACAAATCAGCATTTCAGAAAACAAATTACTAAAAAATAAAATAAAATTTCAAATGGTGATCAATCATTTTTAGTTCCCATCCTGTGCCGGGGTTATTTGTCATTAGTCACTCCAGCATGTTCAACAGGAAAACTAATGACTCGCGCAGAGTCAGTGTGGACCACTCATCCACATTTTACGAGCTTGTAAGAACTCTAACGAGCTGGCTCACTGGTTTCCTTGATAGAGCTTCTTCTCCTGACTCCAAAAGGTCTACAAACTACAAGCAAAGCACATCACGCTTTGCCGCAGGCTACAGCAGGAAACACATCAGCCTTTATACACTACTACCATCCGTTTTGTTCCTACTACACTCTATGTGCACAAACACTGCATTTTAATCCAAAGAATTACCAATAAACAAGTATTCACGCGCGTGTTTTTTTCTGTTTCTGTTGCCAGACAACAGAATAATTGTGAAACCATGAAACATGGCCTGTTAAGACCAAAATGTTGACCAGTCGCAACTTCGACGGCATTGTCATAAGTTCTGCTCTGACAGCATGAAAATATCAGAATGTTGACTGATTATAACAAAATGCCTCAACAGGCAAGAAAAAAGCTTTTGATTGGCAGGAATACATTTTGGTATGAAAATATTGACTAACTGGTGAAAAATATCACCTTGTTAGTGTTGAAATGCCCCAATTAAAATTACAACTGATTAGAACTGCATCAGCCAACCTTAAGTCTGATGTAGAGGGCCGAGTGTCCACAAGAATCAATGGCCTTGTAGATCTCCTCCGGAGTCCTTGCATCTACTTTCAAAGGCCGGAGCCTCCTGTCTCTGCTGGACATGAAGAAGTCAAAAGGTTCATCAGTGGGCAGCTGAGGGAAGGTGGACCTCAGCAGCTCCAGGAAGTCGTCCTCCTTTAGACCACGAGGGCAGCTCAGATCTTGCATCGGAAATTTCTTAAAAACTGGAAAAAAAGGAATTCATCATGAGATGGTTTTGAAACCCAAGTGAACAGTTTTCCCCCCCATTCATTCAGTCACTCATTATGAGATGATAATTTTTTACTTCACTTACCAGAGCCACGCAAACACAATTATAACTTTTTGCAAAAGATTATTCCACAAATGACGCCAGCAACCACTCACCAAGTGGTTGTGGAAAATACGTTTTTACCTAGCGACCAGAGGTTGCCACTTGGATGCCAACCTGTCCCAGGATTAATGGACAAATCATTTTAGCTCCATGACAAAGAACGTGTCCATACCAATGTTGGAAAGCACGTCAATCGCAGAGTCCTCCAGGATGCGGATCCGGAAATTTAGAGGGGTCTGAGAGTCGCTGATCAGCAGATTGCTGCTCTCCATCCTGTCGGACAAAAATGCCAAGAGGATAAGGCAAAGGTACAACACTGTTTTTTATTGGCTGGAAGTGTCACAGTGTTGTGTTTTCACAAATGCTTCAGTCATTTGTTTTTTAAAAAATTTCAACAAATGTGGCCAAAAGGATACGGACACTGGGATGTTTGACTAATTCCAGGTTTGGTACAGTTATGCTGGAAATGCTGAAAGTATATCAAATAGGGCTTTAAAGATGATGAGAGAGCAGAAGCGATGCCGTCCTCTGTTTGGTTACCTTGTTCCATCTTCGGTTTGATTGGCCGACGTTGTTGCACAGCTGGAGTTGTCATCTTTTTTCTGTAAAAACAGACGTATCCAAAGAACTTCTCAAATGCCCCATTATTAGCTCGCCTGCATCAAAATCTCAAAATAGAAACAAAGATATGGCCACCTCTCAAAATAAGAAAACATTTCCTTTTACATCCTCAAATACCATGACGAAAATGTTTTTTCTCTCAAATGATTCTTCCTCAATGAACAAACCTACAAATAAATCGGAGAAACAGCTTGGACAAAGTGCCCTAAAACACACATTGTTTACCCCGTTGATATAACAATGCCCCAACACACAGAAACTGCAGTAGCTGGCAAAACAGAACCCATTTAATGTGAAAACAATGAGACAACAGGGTCTAACCAACAAAACTATCACCCTCATTGTGCCACGACAGAAAGTTCAAAATGTCTAGCTTGGTAGAAAGTGGGATAAAAAGTGACCCAGAACATCCCTCTGCTGGTGCTGAAATGTGTCATGCAAACTGATTGGCCAACCTTGGGTTTGATGTAGAGGGCCGAGTTTCCACAAGACTTGATGGCCTTATTGATCTCCTCCGGAGTCCTTGCATCTACTTTCAAAGGCCGGAGCTTCTTGTTTGTGCTGGACATGAAGAAGTCAAAAGGTTCATCGGTGGACAGCTGAGGGAAGGTGGACCTCAGCAGCTCCAGGAAGTCGTCCTCCTTTAGACCACGAGGGCAGCTCAGATGACGCAATGGATATTTCACAAACACTGGAACACAAGAATTCAACCTGTGATGGATCTGAAACCCAGAGTGAACAGCCGAAACATTTTTTTTAAAGCACATTAACTTCGTTACAGGACTCCCACAAAACACATTCTAACGGTGCTCTTGGAAGGGGGAACAAGGCAACCCTTTGGGATGTCTGTTAATGATATTACAGACAACCACCAGCATTGATTCATAGCAGATTTGCACTAAATACAGCCTGTGACCCCTGGATCACCGGATTAAAGTTCTGCCATAATTGGGTCAAGGTCAGAGGTCAAGTTTTTCTGGAAATCCTGTGAAAGTGAAAATTCAAGAAAAATGTAAGGTAGGTTGTTCAAATTCACACCACAGATGCATCATCTACCCGGGCTGGGCGATACATCAAGTTTGTCTCATCACAACTTCACACTGCCCCACCGCTCTCCCTCACTGCCTCACCCATAAATCACGCAGGAGGTGCCAGCATGGCCGTGTTGCCAACTTAGCAGCTTTTCAGACCCCTTCAGTGACCAAAAAGCGATTAGTGACAAATTTAGCGACTTTTCCCGGTGACGTCGTCGACTTTTGGAAATCTGAAATCCTCCACTGTCGCTGTGTTTTGTGTACACAGATGCTTCATGCTGCATTCATGCATATGCTTTGGCATTGCCCAGATTCCCAAGCGTACCTGGCTACAGGCAATAGGGCGCCACCATACTGCAACTCCACAGCAGAAGTGGGTGTTTTTTCGTGTGTTTGTGATGCAGCCGGCAAATCCGTAGATGCCGCATTGAGCAGGTGGGCCTGTTGCTTCGATACGTCAGCGCATTTGTCTGTGGATTTACTGAGCTAGCTAGAACCCTGCTGACTGAAGGATGGAATTTTGCTATTGTTGTTATTTGCACAGTGTACTTTTGCACCGCCGAGGTGCTTCCATGAGTGTGGGCAGATCCTCGTTTTGACACGGAAGCCAAAGGGCACAGACGTGGGAGAACCACTGTATGCTGCGCATATTTTACGGTCCAAGCAAAACTACTGCAGCATCTGTGTGCAGCACAGACCTTTCATCTGTGATGTGAACTGATACAAAGCAGCAAGTTCCGCCTTAGAGCCCGACCTAATTCACAGTCGTGAAAATCGCATCGCTTTTCTCCTGCAATACACACCGTGCAGTGAAATAGGGGTAGAAAGCTATGTGCAAACTAGCAGAGTCGGGGCCTTCTGCCGCTTTCATCGCGCATTCTTGGTTTGAGACCAGCTAGCTTGCAGGGCCCCGAATTGAACACAGTTTTCGGCCGAGTGCGTTTGCGGTGGAAAAACCGTTGAAAGGGTTCAGACACTGGCAAGCCGTCGGTGGAAAAGAGAAAAGAGGCCACAGAGTACTAGATGTACAGGAGTACACACAGGAGGAAGCACTTTAGTGAAGTCTACTTCACTGCAGACTGGCTTTTTAAAGAATAAATCATCATTTTACTGTTTTTGCTGAGTATCTTTTCTGTTTACGTTTTAATAGCACAGCTCTGAGTCTTTTGTTATGGAGGAAAAAAGCATTAATTTATTTTATGACCATTATTATTTAAATATGCCAATAGTTTATTTTTGAGCAGTTTTTCATGTACATCTACAGCTGAATGTTAATAAAAGTGTCTGTGTGACATTTGGGACATGTAGCTGGGAAGAAAAAAAATACCGATATATATATTGTATATCGCCATTCAGTAAAAAACAGGTATTCTCTTTGGTCCATATCGCCCAGCCCTAGCATCTACTCAAAAGCTCAAACGAAAACACCTGCCAGGTGCACCACCGCAATCCACACCCAGTATGAAATCTGAAAAAGGTGAAAAAGTGCATCAAAGTTAAACGGGAATTGATTAAAACTATACAAGATATTGAAATAAAAAATACATCATGAATAGTTCAGGGTCTTGGCTACGTTTTAAAGTTTGAATGGTGTCTGTAGGTGAAAGTATGTGGAGGTAGAGGGCGCTAAGGGATGAGGATGGCCAAAGAGCATCTGAAACCTCTTCCCATTCAAATAAGGATTAGAAAAGCCTTAATAATGCTAATGGGTATCACTTAATAATACATAATCACATAATCTCCTGAAGGAGAGGAATTGAATGGCATTTTTGTTTTTCTACGTAGAACAGTGCGGGAGTTGAAAGATGCCAGAAAACGTACGGAATAGATAATAAATAAATAAAGAATACAACAACAATACTGTGAATGCTTTGAAAGCATTCACAGCAATTATGGGCAAGAATAATGGGACCAAGTGTTAGTCATTCAGTGAGATGGACAATGGTCAAATCAGCTGCCAGGGGTGGGGTTGTTGTGCCCGGCACCACAGGTTAAACGTTCGATTCTGATTGAGGCCTCAGTCCCACAGATCCCGTGGTAACCTCTGATCTTCTAGGTAAAAATGTGTATTATCTGATCGCTGGTGAGTGCTTGAGGAAAATTATTGGTTGTCTGAAATTAGTTGCAAAGAGGGGGCAGCACCCAAAGCCTTCCTGCGACTATTTTGGTTGACAGCAGATCACTGCTGCTCAACAAGTATTCGGCGTCTTCCACGTAAAGTCCAGGCAACTGCTGCAACCTGCCATCAAACAAAGCAATCGCAAAGAGCTTTTTGGTGCAGCACCTCTTTGCGGTGAGTTTCACACCTAGCAACCGCCAGCAACTACTCACCAAGTGGTTGGAGAAAATACATTTTTACCTAATGACCAGAGGCTGCCATTTGCCAGCCTGTCTGAGGATCTATCGGCTACTCGTTTTAGCTCCATGTCAAAGAGCTTGACCATACCAGGGTTTGAAAGCACGTCAATCGCAGAGTCCTCCAGGATGCAGATCCGGAAATCTAGAGGGATCTGTGCGTCACTGTTCGGAGGTTTGCTGCTCTTCCTCCTGTCAGACAAAATGCCCAGAGGATAAGGAAAAGCTATTTATTTTATTAAAAGATGCAACTGTAACATTACTCATGACCCACAACAAATAAATATTAAATCCTTTAAAGCCTTTCATGAAGCTTTATATTCATCACAGATTAATCCATCTGATACAGAAATTTGGATTTGGTTCATCCTTCATAAACTGGATCAGAACACTATACAGCTCTCCAAATGCACGTGTTAGGACAAATGATCTTGTTTCACAAAGCTTCAGTCTGCAGAGGGGCATCTGACTAATTCCAGGTTTGATACAGTTATGCTGGAAGTACTCAGACCGTTAATACTAAAGCAGCAGTGAAAAAAAACCCAAAAACAATCTTTCACAAAGGCAAAGCAATACATCAAATATGGTTTTAAATACAAGTCCACAAGAGAGCAGAAGTGATGTCGTCTTCTGTTTGATTACCTAGTGCTATCGTTGGTTTCATCGGCCGATGTTGCTGAAGAGCTGGAGCCGTCATCTTTTTTCTGTAGAAACAGAAACACCAAGAAAACTCTTTAATGCTACTGATGGCTAAGTGTACCGTTAATGTCCAGCTGGTATCAAAATCCCCCCCAACGGAAACAAAGACGTGTCCCAGCTGCCACGATTAGTAGCTTGGAAGTAGTAAAACACCATGACAGTAAAGGTCTTGCACCTAAATGATGCTGTCTCTATGAACAAACCTATAAAACGGCATTTAGTATGAAAACAACGAAACAACAGGTTCTTGTAACAGCAGGCGTGCTTATCGTTCATGGTTCACTACTAGCTGCAGCCGTGGTGCCGTTAATGCTGTGTATCGCGTTTGTTTTGAGTGCTTTGTTTTCTATTTTCAACATTTTTGACGGCATTTATGAGAGCAAAGGATTTGATCCTTTAGTGGTAAAACGGCAATCTTGATGAGTTTCGTTTAAAGTGACGGTGACATCATTTCCGGTTCAAAAGGGCTCGGTAGACAGCTGATACGAACAGACCTGATACGGAGCGAATCAAGAACAGCGAAGATGGAAAATAAGTGTTTCTAAGTCCACCAGTTTGTCCACTTGCAGGCCAAACGGGTATGTTTATTCTGTTTTGTAAATTATATGTTTTGTATAAGGTGTATTAGTAAGATAATATTTTGTACATCTGTGTGTTTATCAGTTTTACGGTGTACTTGTGGTGTAAAAGTGAAGCAAAGACCACAGTAAACATCGGTCAAAGGAACTCTCGAGTGTCTTGTGTTTGTGAACAAGCCGGCGTAGTTCTAACCCACAAAATTATCACCCTGTTATTCTCAAAATGCCATGACAGAAAGTTCAAAGTCTGTAGTTTGGTAAAAAAATTTGGGAAAAAAAGTGACCCAGCAAAGAAGTACACAGTCCCACCGAAAAAATATCACTCTGCTGGTGTCGAAATGCCTCATGCGAATTGATTAGGACTGCATCAGCCAACCTTAGGTCTGATGTAGAGAGCAGAGTTTCCACAAGACTTGATGGCCTTGTAGATCTCCTCCGGAGTCCTTGCATCTACTTTCAAAGGCTGGAGATTCCTGTTTCTGCTGGACATGAAGAAGTCAAAAGGTTCATCAGTGGCCAGCCGAGGGAAGGTGGACCTCAGCAGCTCCAGGAAGTCGTTCTCCTGAAGACCACGGGGACAGCTCAGATGATGAAATGGATATTTCTTAAACACTGGAAAAGAAGAATTCATCATGAGATCAAGAATCTACAAGCAGGATCGGATAACGGGAAGGAATAAAAAAATGCAATCCGAGCCACATTAGCTGCATTACAGTTCTCCGTCATCATCTTCTTCTTGTGAGTTTGACCAAACCAGCTTAGAGCTGGTGTATAAAATGCATCCATGCCTTTAAAAACAATTGTTTTTTTAAAAAAAAGATCAGGTTTGTATCAACATTGGCAGATATCCCATTGTAAAATATCAGTATAGTATCGAACATAAAAAAAGGTGGTATCGTGCCACCTTACTACGTACACATTTTCCCATTAATAATAATGGGAGCGTGCTGGACACTGGCTGCTGCAATTTAAAGTGCTGCACAAACTTCATCTCACTAATGCCAGGCTAGCTAAGATATTTCACCAGCAAACCACCTACACATGTTCTGCTCATGCCTCAGATCATCAGCTTTTGGTCCGATATATTCATTACACTTGGTCTGACACTGGGAGTTACTCTAGATTTGGATCCCTCTCTAGCTATTTTTGGAGTTTCCTTTGCCTCTCTCCCCCCCCCCCCACCCCCCCCACCCTGTCCAGCGTGGC
>VUQK01027575.1:7419-22883 GCA_015106715.1 Bujurquina vittata | reverse complement strand
TTCAGTCACCGTAAAATAGTTAGCACCAGCCCTTCCTGTCTCCTATTTCCCTACCAGCAGGCCTATCAGATGGCTGTTATGAGACTCATCTCTTGGTTTAACAGGCTCTAACCCCACCGTCTTGAACAGCAGCTGCTGATGGTATTCCTTAATTGCCTCTGAAGACCCTCTGTGAGCTGGAGGAGCAGCTGGTTGAACCTGCAGCTGGTTGAAAACTGGTTCATGTGCCGTTATACTGGCAGCTCACTGAGGCCTCAGAGCAGAAGGAGGACTACTGTCGAAAAAGTTGCATGTTGCAGTTTGAGTCCATTCAACTGATGATAAACTCAGAGGAGCCACAGCTGATTTTTGCTTTCTTTTTTATTGGCACAGAGTATATTTAGTTTGGTGTATTCATGTATTTAAGGAAACATGGGTGTGCCTTCTTCTGCACACATGCACCCTGCTGAAGCTACAGCTCATTGGAGTTTCTTTAGTTTTTGAGATTTCAGGGGCTGGACTGAGATGATCCACAGTTCAGTTACAGTCCCAAGGACACATTTTACCCATGTGTGGTATATAAATCCTTTTGAAAATGTACTAAAGCATAATTTCTGAACACAACAAACGGAATTTTATTTTATAATGATGTGTATTAAGTTCCATAGGACAAAGTGTGTAACATATTGCTATAATGGCATATCTGGGTATATAAACTGTTTACACTCATCTTTCCATTTCGAATGTTTCCAGTATCTGTAGTGTCAGTATAAGATTAAACACACAATCATACTCAAACAGCACATGGTTTAACAAGGAATTTGCCACCGACAACTCACTTCAACCTGCAGTAATCAAATAACAAAGATAACAAAACATCAGGGTGACATTTTTATCTGCAGAGGGACAAGATGGTTTGAAGAGCAAGAGTCAAAGAACAGAAAGTGCAACAAGGTGGTGGAAGCTGAAAGCTGATTTGAGAGACTGGTTATCAATAACACATTGTCCCAGCTGACGTAAAGCTCAGAGACAAATATTTTGTGACATGTTCAGTCAACATAGACGGTGCACATGTAAAGACACATTATATTACCAAAAGTATTTGCTGCCTTCACACACAAATGAACTTGAGTGACCTCCCATTTTTAATCAGCAGGGTTTAATATGATGTCGGCCCACCCTTTGCAGCTATAACAGCTTCAACTCTTGGAGGAGAAGGCCTGGCTCACAATCTCTGCTTTAATTCATCCCAAAGGTGCTCTATATGGTTGAGGTCAGGACTCTGTGGAGACCAGTCAAGTTCTTCCACACCAAACTCTCTCACTCATGTTTTTATGGACCTGCTTTGTGCACTGGAGCACAGTCATGTTGGAACAGGAAGGGGCCATCCCCAAACTGTTTCCACAAAGTTGGGAGCATCAAATTGTTCAAAATGTCTTGGTATGCTGAAGCATTAGGAGTTCCTTTCACTGGAACTAAGGGGACGAGCCCACCTCCTGAAAAACAACCCACACCATAATGCCCCCTTCACCAAACTTTACATTTGGCACAGTGCAGTCAGATAAGTACCTTTCTCCTGATAACCATCAAACCCAGAACTACCCATCAGATTGCCAGAGTCCAGTGGTGGCGTGCTTTACAACACTGCATCCAAAGGTTTGCATCATGCTTAGTGGTGTGACGCTTGGATACATCTGATCGACCATGAAAACCCATTCCATGAGGCTCTTGACAAACTGTTTATGAGCTAATCTGAAGGCCACATGAAGTCTGAAGGTATTGCATTGACTGCAGAAAGTTGGTGACCTCTGTACATTACATACCTCAGCATCCACTGACCCCTGCTCTGTCATTTTACGAGGCCAACCACTTCATGGTTAATTTCTTGTCGTTCCCAATCGTTTCCACTTCATTATAATACCATTAACAGCTGACTGTGGAATATTTAGTAGTGAGGAAATTTCCCGACTGGACTTGTTGCACAGGTAGCATCCTATCACAGTACCATGCTGGAATTCAGAGCGACCCATTCTCTCACAAAGATTTGTAGAAGCAGTCTGCATGCCTAGGTGCTTGGTTGGAAGTGATTGGAACACCTGAATTCAATGATTTGGGTGGGTGAGTGAATACATTTGGCAATATAGTGTAGTTCTGGCATAATTGGAACCTCATACAACAATCATAGCCCTTAAGGTAAAAATGCTAACTTACGAGTCCACATGATTCTCAAAAGACAGGATGATAGGAAAAGGTGAGGTCTTGAAGGCACACTCTGCGATAGCCTCGATCACCTCCTAAATACCCAATCAAAGACAGAAAATACAAAATATAACTGGAGATTGCAACATAGGCTCAGTGGTGGATGAGTATCTGAAAAATGTCATACATACATAAAACACAAAGGTTTGCTTTTGGTTCACAGAGTAAATGCACAGTGTCAGATGTGCAACCAAAACCCTATAAAGTAGGTCACAAATTGTACATATTTAAATAAACGTGCGACAAGATGGGATCACTGCTCAATTCTGCTGGAGATAGTTCAACATCTGATATTAGATTTCTAAGCCGCTCATTGTCTGAGTCAATTACACCAGTGGCAGTTCAGTAAAAGCCTTCATTTCCTCCAATAAAAATCTTTGTCTGTAACTCAACCCTTTCAATCTGTAGCTCTCTTCCATCTTTTACAACTCTTTTCTTTTTGTATTTCACTCTTAGACTAATTGCATTAGGCTTGTTCTGCCTCTTCTGTTACTTTCATTAGATCTAAATTTCCTTCAATCAATCAATTCACCCATCCCTTTTCTTCTTTTGTCTTGACACCTACTCTGCCCTTAAATGTTCATGCCCTCCTCCTACTGTGAAAGCATCTCATCGTTAATTGCCCCTCGGTGCTTCTCTTTTAAGGGCTATTTAGTCTCTGTTCCTTACGATGTGCCATCTGCTGTGCCCGACTTTTTGTTTATCCCCATCTCTTTTTCACTCAACATTTGTGTTTTATTGTGAAACAACTACAGGAAACAGAGATTGTTTCTTACTTTTTGACCAACATCCCCTTTAGAAATGTGTCTGCTGTTATGTTTGCAATTTACTTAATTATTTTTTGTCAGGCAATCATTTTTAAGGCTTGCAAAAAGAGGCGCAGAACAAGAAGCAGCCACAGTTAGCTGCTGGATTAAGACCTTCAGACACACAGCTGCTCGCCTCCAAATCCTCAGATGGGTTCCTTTTATTAAAATAATTCAGTTTATTTGGCACCAGTGACCACGCGTGTCACCAAATCAACCATGACTGAAATCTCCCTTAAGTAGGTACAAAATATTGACGCATCAATATACTGTACAGCATCCTTGAGGGATAAGTTATTGAAATTTTTATTAGAAAAAGCAGGATGAATTCCCCCCCTGCTGACTTTCTGACTCATTGTTCCGGTGCTTATCAAATAAATGAGGGCAAAGTGAACTGGGATTAACGTGTTATTGAAAATGAATTTAAAAAAGAATCAGATCGTGATTTCTACCTGTGGTCTGAAGGATTTTAGAGTAAAAGTAACACACAAAATTATATATTGACAAGAGAAAAATATAAATGAACATCTAAGGTGCTAAATGTCTGTTAAGCAATTTATTTTGTACCTTTGAACTTCTGCATTTTGATGGAAAACTGAGTATGTTTGCATAACTGATAATGATATTAGGTATGCAAACATACTCAGTTTTCCATCAAAATGTTGCAGATATGAATTTGCATGGCCTAAATCCATGCTTTTCTTTGAGAATACATTTTTTCCAGATTGCTGGAAATTAAAATCAAATGCAGATGAAATCCTGCATCTAGAATTTCTGCAATGAGCTCATCAATATTCTTCAGTTTAGATATGTTCAACTAAAACACACTACGTCATTAAGCAATCCCAAACACAGTTTAGTTGCAGTGGGTGGACGTGCACAAAAACGCAAATTACGTGAGCAGAATGTCCTCCTGTGTGTCCACTGATCCCTGCCATTCCCTCTGCTGCCCAGCCCCCAGCCAAAGCCCTTCCCTGTATCACCAGCACCATCTCTCCTTGTATTACCTTGAAGGAGATTTCAGTTGTCATGGTGAAGCCATGGGTGATGACAGGCTCTTCTTCTGTGGTGCGACCCTTCCAGCAGTCCAGTTCAATGCAGCGACACCCAGCCAGGAGGACCTGTTTGTACATCTCGACTGAAGAGTTGCCTGCGAGCTGGCCCGCTGCACCAAACACACAAACAGCTGCATCAGGTAATGGCTAAGTTGATCCCAAAAGCGCCAGGATGCCCCACTAGAGCATATCCTCCCACTTTTCAAGAGCTCATTAACTGCACTGTTGCTCACATGCAGTAAAAACAATACAACTGTCGTTATCTGAAGCAGGCAAATCTCATCACCCCATCACCATTAGCGAAGCAATTAACTCTTCACATTAGCAGCGTGTTTCCTGCAATATAAGTGGAAGTGTGTTAAAGTGAGAGGCAGATCTGTTCTCACTTTGTGTGATGCCATTCATTTCCTCCACCTTTTTCTCATTTTTCTCTCAGCCTTTTTCTTTCACTTCTTTAATTGACATCTTAAGCCGACTCCACCGAGGAAGAATTTCTGCTACAGGATGAGTTTACATGTTGACGCTGATAACATTTTTTTTTAATTGCTTTAATTTACCATGGATCAATAACATGAAATACACAAACACTACAATTACTTGCATATCCTGTCATCAATTGAATTATTCTGCATGGCTCTTATGAAATACAAACACCTGATGGACAGAAATAGACTCCACATTGCGACACGCTTTCTGAGTCACTATGAAAATACGTAAAGAAAAACAGCGTTCGTGAGGAGAAAATCAAAGATGTCTTGTTTGTTTTTCTCATTTCTCCATTCCACCAGCTATGGGGCTGGGCTATTACGGAAAATTCAATTTTTTTCCAATCGCTGGTGAAATCTGATCCACTTGAAAGATTCAATGCTCTCCAGTTCCCCCCAGAATAGATTTGAATAGATGAATTCTAATATCCATTGAAGAGAAAATGGCCTCTGTATTGTGCCTGCCATGCTTGTGCACCGCCGGGAGTTACTTTGACTACCAGTCCAAAGAAATATTTAACTCATGAATATCAATGAATCGCGTCTCATGGCATGACTTGATTGGATAACCTCTTGAGAAGTAACACAAGAAAGGGAGCCTGATATGTGAGGGTGCGTTTGATTGACTGACCCGTGAGGTATAAAGTTGAGTGTACTCACTCAGACCATAATTGTATTTCTAAATGAAAGACTGATCTTTTGGTTTATAGGAGAAGAAAGGATGTCCCTGTGCAATCAGTCAGGAGGAAAATCAACTTAAATGTGATTGCACACCAGACAGATACAGCTCCTTATATGCAGAAGACGTTTTAACTTGTGTATGTGCGCACCTGTGAGGTATGTGTTGTGTGAGGAGTTGATGAAATAATGAGAGAGGGGGAAGGTCATGTCTTCACTCTGGTCCAGCTTCTCAGGAGGAATGATGCTGTTCTCTTCCCCATTCAGGTACCTGGCAAAGCCTTCCACTGAGATCTGACCTGCATGAACACAACACAGTGCAACTGTCAGCATTGTAAGGGTTTCCAAATCCAAAGTATTGTGAACGTCTCTGTTTTTCCAGATGGCAACAATTTCCACAAAAACACCACAACTAACAATAAGCTGTTCTGCCTAACATGCACCCAAAGCGTGATACAGATTATTCTGTGCCACGGAGCTCTGTTGTTGTCCAAAATGCACCTGAAGGCATTTTCACGCCTATAGTTTGTTTCCTTTGGTCAGAATAAGTTAATGACTTGTATCCTTTTCCTGTAGGTTGGTTTCTTTTCACATACACAGAACTTCAAGTAAACTCAGAGTGAACCAAACTGCGTCACTACAAACCACATGAGAATATTATTCAGATGGGTCTGGGGTGGGAGCAACAAAAGTAAATACAGGAACATGTTGCTGTGTTCTGGACTAGCGGATTACATGGAGAATGTGCTCCAAACATTCATATTTATATGGGCAACATTTCAGGCAAAGCTTTCTGCACATCTATGCTGCTCTGCTGCATCCCAGAATGCAAAGCATAACTGGCTACAGGAAGGTGTTTAGATCACGCTTGACGCGTAAACCTGCTAGTTGGGTTCTGTTGCACTTGTTGAACTGTTCTTTCAGTTCAACAATAATACCGTTTCCTCACCGAAACGGTATTATTCCATGGCTGAGATGGCTATAGTTATTGTGGTTTGAAAAGAGTTTGGTAAGAAGTGCAGATCCCTTAAGTTTTAGAAAATTATCTAAAAATTAAATCACAGAATTGTGTCATTTTTTTCAGTGGGAATTAATTGGATTTATTTTTTGTGGTAATGAGATTTGTTGCCACTTTAAACATAAAGAATGTTTGCCTTATCCGTTTAAATACACAAGCTAAAATATGGTGCATGGCATATGGCGGCATATGTGTCACAGATTTTTCCCCTCTTTGCAATTGCCTTACATGAAATATTTAATTGCAACATGACTGAAAATAGCTGCAAGACCATGACTGTACACTGTTCTCTGTTTTTCTCTATCACCTTGTAAACATTATTTTCCCGATTTCAGATGGAGGTGAACAGACTGGAATGTTTGTTCACCTGTGAGTTTAATAAGACGTTTGAATGTTTTTGCTACCTTGTGTTTGCGTTCGGCTCCACCTGTGCCTGTACTTACATTACAACAGGTGTACTCAAGAAAGTGGATGCAAGATTGCGTGCAAATGTGTGTAAGAGCCGAATGACTGATTAATGGCACCATAATTTATTGTTTGGTGAAAGCCTCTGTGGTTAATCTTTTTGGGCTGTCACTCAGTGTTTTCTTCTGTTTTACTGTAGTAGAATACAGTGTTACAGTACAAACTTCTAATGATCAAAATTCAGGTCTAAAAAGGCTCCCTTTGCTCAGCAGGTAGATTACCATGTAAATGTACTTTTCTCCATTTCAGGCTCCACTAGCTTCAGCTAATATTGCTATTATCAATAAGTAATACAGTGGTCTGATAAAACTAAGCTGCCCGTGAAGCTGCTTTTTCCTCAATTTGATTGGTTGTCAGAGTCACTCATGTTAAGCTTTGCCTTTTGGCTGCCATCACTGAGCTAATCTTCACTGAACGTGCTTGAGAACGTGAATAATGCTGAATAAATAAGTAATAAGTGGTTGATGAACAGCTCCACATCTCCATCCACACGAGCTCATATTTCCATTCGCATTACCATACACATCACACACGTCACCTGAATGAATGAAATTTTGAAGTTATAGTTGCGAAAGCAAAGCAAAACACTTCTTCCACCTGCCTACACACACACACACACACACACACACTTGAAATTACGCTAAATATGCTAAGTGATGCAAGCTTGACGGGTGCAGCAGGTCCCTCCGGCTACTTTATGTTAATTAATGCGGTGCCGCCCTCTGCAGAGTTGCTCGACTAATTAACGCTGGCTGCTGTCTGTGACATCTGAGCTCTGTCGCACTCGGAGTCGCACTCCCCGCTGACTGCCAGGATCTCCCTTTTGCTGGGCTGGGGTCTAACCTTTGTATCACACATTCCATACAGACAAAGAGTTTCCCCAGCTCTCTAGGCATTTGTAGGTCAAACACAGAAAAATTGTGTTGACATGCCTGGGATTGTAATGCTGCTGTACCCTACAAGTGTTCCTCTCAAGGTGAAACCTGAGAGTAAGTTCTACAAAAGGGGATTCAAGCCAAGTAAAACTTTAGCTACTCATCCCAATAAAAACTCATACTGAGATGAGAGGAAGAGAAAAGTATTCTGATTTTCACAAGATCTAACACAGCGCATCCTCTCTACAATCCAAGTGAATAAGCCAACTATCCCCTCTTGAAGTGTGAGACTCTAAGTGTCTTGTTTCATTTAGTGTTTCATTCATCTGCCTTCAAACAGTGTCATAATATTTGAGTGAGCACAGACTGGAGCAGTCACAGACAATGATTTAGCAGTGCAGAGATGAATAAGGGGTCTAAAATAAAAAGAAATAAATAAAAAAAAAAACTCCAAGTCACAAATGGGGAAAGTGAAATGCATAGAGTAAAAAAGAAAAAGAACACAACTCCTCATCATCAATAATACACACATTTCTTTAGCATCTTTAGTTAAAGCACATGGCTCTATGTTTTTCCACTGTTCCTACATCGACACAGCGCTTCTTAATACCTGGTTAAATGCAAATGCACATCTAAAATTTCCATGTGCACTTTTATGATCCTTTTTATGTCCTTGAGAGAGAAAAACTATGTTTATGTGTATCTGAATGTGTGCATGTGTGTGTGAAGGTAGCATGTGGAGCTCTGGACCCCTCTGCAGAGCAGATGGTAGCACTTCCTCCGGCTAGATAAATACTTCACATGGGGAAAATCTATCACTGGGACCGGGAAGGGCATGCTTCCAGAGAGCCTGGGACAGGATGAACACAAAGCATCCCAGCATGAGCACATTGCTGTGATCAGAGTCAAACATTAGGCAGTCGGGCTGCATATGTGTGATTTAAAAAAATGACTTTTAACTCATTTAAGGACCCGTGATTTATTCTGTCACATGCAAACAAAGTAAAGTCAGCACTTTACTCAGGGGAGATTATTAAAATGCCACTGCTTCTTTTTTTATAGTATATTTTCTGTGTAATCAGTTATAAAACATGCACAGTGGATTAGTTTAACGATAAACAGTTTTAGAGAATCATTCTGATTATCAAGCATGATGCCAACATTTTTTAAAGGAGCTTCAAATAGTTAAACGCTGCATTCCAGTGCTTCCCCCAGCAGTCCTGTCATATGAAAATATTCATGAAAACTATCAACTGCATGTGTACTGTACAAAGATGTATTTATTTATTTGTATAAATTTTAATACATAGTGGAGTGGTTAACACATTTGCTTAACAGACAAACGATTCTTGGTTCAAAACCAGAAGGAGATGAAAATCCCTTGGGGGGCTTGCATTAGGAAGTGTAAAAACCTGTGCCAAATCAAATAAGCAGATCCATCCATTTTTGGCATCAACTTGCAGATAAGGGCGCAGCTGCACGAAGAAGATAAGAATTAGATTTACAGTACATGAACTCCTGGGAACTCTGTGATGAACTGGCAACCTGTCTGGAGCAGACTCCACTTTTGCCTAACGTCCACCGTAACTATTGTTGAATACGCAGCTAAGAAACCGAGTGGATGGATGACCTCCCTGCTTTACTTTTTTTATAAATAGTTTTTGGTGTTTTAGGCCCTGAAGGAGGCAGTGATTGGTCTAACATGACGGAGAAAAAAAAGTCAACTTGACATTTTGCTCATAATTAAACCGTACAGGGTGTACAATAACTCCTCCATTTTGGCACACTTGTATAAGATGCTTTTCTAGCACAGATAAAATTTGAATTGGCGCATACAAGACCTCGCTGCCTGATATCTGGAGTGTGATGTTTTCCAGTACTGGCAGCTCTGGGTCTACTGACACTTTAGACATCATGAAAGCACAGTGTGTCCAAGAGTGCTGGCTCCCCAACACTCATCCATCTCACTTCTTAATATATTATTCTGTACCACTCCTGATGCTCCAAATACTAAAACTAAAATATCCCTTTTTATTTTCTTTTACACATGTGCATCTCTGAAGTTATTTCAAATCAGCAATTGGACAATTCAGAAATACATGAATATGTTAAGTGTTAAATGATGGCAGTTCAAGAAATGGTGCTTAAGTCCTGCATATAACAACTGTAAAACAATGAATTGCTTTTTTATACCTTTTAGGCTTAGCACAGCTTGAAACCTTGGCAAGAACTATGCAAGCAATTTCACTCTCTTTAAATTTTAAGTGCCAGTGTAGTGCATTACACAGACAGATACAGTCATGTGAAAAAGAAAGTTTTCACCAGACTCTATACAGTCTTACAGTGGAATTAAGAGGGTAATAGCTGCCAGCTGCTGCTAATCAAATGCAGTTGATTAACTGATCATTGGCAACTGTGAGCACCTCTATCAAAGCAGAAGGTTTGGTTTGGTTTGCTGGTCTGGAGCACTGAAGTATGCGTTAAGCCAATGACACAATCTTTCCAGGAGTGAACATCCCAGCAAATCCGCCCCAAGGTCAGACTATGCAATTCCAAGAAAAACTGCAAAAAAAACCTGAGAGCTATATTTCAGATTCTACAGGCCTCAGCTGGCATGTTAAATGTTAAAGTTCATGACAGTGCAGTGAGAAAAAGACTGAGCTAGTATGGCTTGTTAGGAAGGGTCGGAAGAGTCTCCTCTCTTTAAAAAGAACATGGTGGCATAACTTAAGTTTGCAAAGTAGCTGAAAAAACCTCAAGACTTCAATACTTTGGACAGATGAGGCCAAAGCGGAAATTTGTAATTATAATGCACAGTGCCACATACAAAATCAACACATAACACAGGAAACACCACATACATACAAAATCAACACATAACACAGGAAACACCTCATACCAACTGTCAGCACAGTGATGGAGGGGTGATGATTTGGGCTTGTTTTGCAGCCACGGGACCTGGGCACCTTGCAGTCACTGAGCCAACCATGAACTCCTCTGTATATCAAAGTATTCTAGAGTCAAATACAAGGCCATCTGTCTGACAGCTAAAGCTTGGTTGAAACTGGGTCATGCAAAATTACAATGATCACAAACAGCAGCAAATCTCCAACAGAATGACTGAAAAAGAAAAGAATCAAGGTTCTGCAATGGTCCAGTCAAAGTCCAGACCTCTGAAACGCTGCTGTGGGATTTCAGGAGAACTGTGTAAACAAATGCTTAAAACCTCAATGAACTGAAGCAATGTTATAAAAAAATGAGAGGGCCAAACTTCCTCCACAATAATGCGAGAGACTGATAGTCATACAAAAAATGATTCAAATTACTGCTCCTAAAGGTGGTTCTTCAGTGTGTACTTAACTTTTTCACAGGACTGCATTGAGTCCTGAAAAAAACTTTCTTTTTATGAGAGAGGTATAAATCTTCTCTCCTCCACGAGAACAGGAATAAACAAATGTTTTGTCCTGGGCCGGTTACCCAGTGTTTTGTGTTTTGTTCTCATGTGTTCCTAAGTTTGTGTACAGTTTAGATCCCGAATTGTTTTAGTTTTCTGAATTCTGCTTTTAGTTATAGCTATCATATTCCATTCCTGTCTTCAGGCATCTCTGTGTTCCCGTGTCTCTGTGTTCCCGTGTCTCTGTCTATTGTCTCTTGTGTATTCTACTCCTCACGTTGTGTCAAGTCTGTGTTTGTGTCTTGTTTGGTCACTTCCTGTTTTATTTTGGCAGTCCCTTGTCTTGTGTGCCTTGTGTTCGGTTTTGTTTCCATTGTGTAATTAGTCTTATTTGGTGCACCTGCTCTTCCCTGCTGTCCTCACTCTCCATAATTACCTTGTTTATTTAAACCCTCAGTTTTCTTCTGTTCATTGTTGCGTTGTTGTCTGTGTGCCTTCCCTTTTGGTTTCCAAGTGTGCTGCATGAGGGATTAATGCCTGTTTCTGGGATTCTGTGTTTTTGGACATTGTAAAAGAGATTCTGCATTAAAGCTGTTTTGGAGTTCAGTTCTGTCTCATGCGTCCTGCATTTGGGTCCACCCCAGCCAGCCACACAGCCTAACCGAGACATGTTTGACATTTTGCTTAAATCTCAAAATGCAGCTCAAAACTGCAGTACACTAAATGCTTTCAGTGACCACAGATACCCTTATTTAAGTCTTTAACATGTTTACTTTTGCAAAGACACTGTATTGTACACAAAGCTGACTCCCAAAAATTGAACGCATGCATGCATAACATCTGAATTTGCTCAGTGGTGCTACACATGTTCTCTGTTGCGTTCCCCTTGCTATTTACTATATTTTGTTCAACACAATTCATACACAGGCCTCTTCTCTCCAAGCAGTGTACAAGTTTTATTTAAAATAAAATGTTGGGAAATTTTTCTCTGATAAGTTTCACACTGTTTGGCATGGGTGAAAAATTTTGGTGGTGGTGATGTGTGTTTGACTGTGAGTGTTTGGTATTTACAGACTCCTTGGCACCCCACTATGTCCCCTCACTTGCAAAACCTTTGGATACCGTCCAGCAGTCTCTATGGCAACACTCCTGTCCTGCCAATTTTATTGCTGGTGGTGGCTGAAGTGAAGGGTTAGTAGAGGATGAGGGTGTAAAAACCCAAAACAGGCATAAATTACCTTTTTTTTCAGATAGTTTTATACTATAAATCACTTGCATACTATAATTAAGTTGATGTGTACTAAAAGGTGTTACGGGTACGCCTGTGCTTACATAATCTTGTTAGTGTGCCTGGGATTGCGCTGACAGAAATTTGAGCCACTGACCTTTCTGTGCCAGAGAAGCATTGGGTTCATATTTGTCAACCAGCAGCTGGACCTGTTCTGGTTTGAGAGGAGGGTAGAGTATTTCGTTCAGACGAGGGTCTCGCTGTTTACTGTTTATGAACTCTGTCATCTGCTCCACTGTGAGGTATGGTCGACTCTTGGCCCCCCTGAGTGGAGAAAGGAATGGGGTAGAATTGAAAGAGAATTAGACAAAACATCTTAAAGGGCTACTGAGCAAGATGAGGGTGCAGGAACAGGATTCAAAGAATGGGATATGAGGAAATGAAACAATGAAAAGGTTATGGAGGGGAGGAGGTGTAATTATAGTGCAAAAAGATGTGGTGAGAGAGAGTGCAGCAGACGTGCAAAGCAACAGCATTAAATGCTGTGTTGAGTAAATTATGAGATTTCATTAAAACGCCCTTCACATCCAAGCCTGTCCGACTAAATTATCTTCTCCATATCCTCCTGGCTCCCATGCTATCTCACTTAACTGTGATTAAAATACAGATTTATGACTTGGAGTGGCATCGGTTGAGCTGGCGCGCTTCCTCGGCTGATGGTTTGAGTCCCTCTGGGCCAAAAGGCAGATCTGCTTCTGCAGCACGAGAAGGCTTAAGAAGTCACAACCAGGCCCATTAGACACTTTCTTGAACAAATTAATTTCTTATTATGCGTTCAATGGATAAAGGCAGGTGACTTGAGCCTGGAAAACCGGGCATTGTTTGGCTGCCAGCGTGAAAAGAGCAACAGATGGTTTGGGGAAAAAATGATATCAATTGTGTTTTTTTTTGGTTTTTTTTAAACTGTGAATTACCATATTTCTTGGAGGCTGAAAACACAGCCGACAGGGGGAGGCACAGTACTTACACGTCAGAGAAGATGTGGTCGAGCTCAGGTCGAGGGCAGATGTTGCTCAGGAACAGGCTGTAGACCTCTGGAGTGAAGTCCTCCTGGGGAATCGAGTCATTCTGCAGCAGACAAAAGCAGAATGAGTAAATAAATGGTCCAACGGAAGAACTGAAAGGCAAAAGAAATTCAAAATCTACAGGCTGATAAATAATAAAATAAAAATGTGCTCAACTCCATTTTCAGCTTAATGCACTGATCCTAGAACTGACGCATAAAGGCCATCTTTCACACTGGTATCTTTTTGATCTGTGAGGCGCTTGCTCATATGCAAAATAAAGCCAGGTTTATATGTGCATCATCTTAGGAATGGACAGCCATGCCAAAAACAGAAAAGGTGGATATTATTATTTAGTTTGGCCCTAAAGACATTTTTCTCAGTGCTTCAAATTAAATGTATCTGCCACTTAAGAACCAATCTGTTTCTACAGTACAAGTAGTTTTTGGCTGGGGACCACTGAGTTGTACATAAAGCAGAGTCTCTTCAAACTTGCCCTGCATACTAATGAACACGTTTAATGTGACTCATGTTGTGCAGACTTTCTAGATAGAGAAAAGTCATCTATCAAACCACTAATGTGTCTAAAGGAAACACTGATCTTTCATTCCACCTCCCTGGCCTTCTTGAAGCAATTACAGAGATGCAAATAACAAACAGCAAATGACTGTGCAAATTTGCACTTATCGTGAGGGCTTCTTATAGAGCTATCAGAGGCAAACAGGTATGATAAAGACACAGCGTGCTCAGCAGCAGGGAATAGCATTGTGCCAGCAAGAAACAGAGCAGAACCAGAGTCTTAGAAAAGGCTGGGAGGGCGGGAGGTGAAGGAGGAGGTGCACAGAAGGAGGGGGGATGCAGGTCAAGCCCTGTTGAAACTCACTGAGTCATTCAAAAGACACTGGTGCGAGCTCGGTTGTGTATGCGTCTTTGCCTGGGAGTGTGTGTGTTTGAGGGATTAACAGCAATACCATTTAGCTGTAATTACTTGTGCAATGGAATAACAGCAAATCCCAGCAGACCTTCATACAGCAACCATTTTTTTACCTCCTGCTCCCTCTCCCTGTGCTAATTATGTATAGCTTGTTCTGTCTGTGGGTGTGTGTTTGTATTCCTCTGTGTATATATAAATTAATTCTATTCGTATTGAGAAGCCATTGATTGTAGCCGGAGTTGGCTACAATTTGGTAATCAGATTGAAAATAATAAGCAGCTACAATCAGCCGAGATTACATTTAGCATCAGATTATATTTATATTGTCCAGGACTATTTTATTGCATTTTGACTACATTTGACCATATTTTGAATCAGTGCATCTGTGTTTTTAATAAGAAAACTGCAGCAACAAAAGAAACAGAATCCCACATGTACAGTATGCACACCGAACACCTGTACTTTGTGACAGGTGTGTTATATATACTGATTTTGACCAAACAAAAAGTCTGAATATGCAAAATGCATTTGAGTTGCACTGAAAATATTTTGATCCAAAAAGGAAAAACACTTGAGAAGCTCAAAATGTTGTTGCCCGATCAACAGACTGAATTCAAATCAATTCAATTTTATTTATATATAGTAGCGCCAAATAATAACAGTCACTTCAAGGCGCATTATATTGTAAGGTAAAATAATTACAGAGAAAACCCAACAATCAAAACAATCCCCTATGAGCAAGTACTTGGAGAAAGTGGGAAGGAAAAACTCCCCTTTAACAGAAAGAAACCTCTGTCTGAACCAGGCTCAGCGAGGGGCAGCCATCTGCTGTGACCGGTTGGGGCTGAAGGGGGCTTTTGTGCTTGATTTTTGAGTAGTTTAAATGTAAACATGTTATATGAGTAACTACATCTGAAAGTGACGTGACCCAATTTTGATCAGAGCTACAATGTGTTTGCCAAACATTCCAGCAGTTTCAGTGTTGAGAGCAGTACTAAACCACAGTTTGCAAATTGCTTGCTCCTGTTGGAGTACAGAGCACTGTTTGCACCTCTTTGCGTTAGGGTGCAGCTTCTCTCTAGTGATATCTAAAAGAGGTAGAGATAAAACAGCTTTTGTCATCCCACTGGGTCCATTTGTTGCATTACAACCAAGGCTAAATCCATTTGGGGGGGGGGGGGGGGGGGGGGGCCAAAAAAACCAAAAAAAAAAAAACAAGGAAAA
>VUQK01027574.1:4907-15056 GCA_015106715.1 Bujurquina vittata | reverse complement strand
TATAAAAAAAAAAAAAAAAAAAATTTATAAAAATTTTTTAATTTTTTTTTTTTTCCTTTTAAAATGTTTTTTTTTTTTTTTTTTTTAACCACTGTGCCATGAAAGCAATATTTCTGTATTTCTGTCTCGCTCTTTCTGGATCATCGCACATCGTGTGTGTTTACTTGTCAGTGTGTCTGATCTGCCTGCATGTGGAGATGAAGAGTAGATAAAGAGTGTAACTCCACAGACTAGTGGAAAAGTCTCCAGGGGCGAAAAGCCACTACAATCAACCAAACGGAGATGCCATTAACCCCCCATGGGGACACAGGCCCAAGTGTGTGTGTGTGTGTGTGTGTTTTCTCTGATAAAGTTTAACCGCCCTTGTCGCTTTTTACATCATTACTTCATGAGAGAACATTGCGATTTTTCTGTGTGCTACATGTGTTTGGGTTTTCATTTGTATGTTTGAGGATTTTTTTGCGCGCGCGTCTCCACGCATGTGTGTCGATGTATTTGGGGGTACTCTCTGACAAACGCTCTTTTAATCAAACACTTGAGATTCTTCTTTCTTTAATTATATGTGACTTAATGATGCATGGGGCTTCGTCGTCTTCATTAGAACACAAACACTCGTTCTGCTCTTTCCTCACGCACACTCGGCCCCTGAAGTTAAACTATTAAAACTTTTTAGACATTTAATAGACAGAAGAGGAGCAAAAGAAAGAGACATTGATTTTGTTGTCTGGTGAACCTGGCCGACAAACCTGCAAAGTGGATATTTTCACAACTTACAACTAAATTGTGTTCATGTAAATTGTGCAATGGTGAAAGAAGTCTTTTAGTCTTCCTGAAAAGTAACCTTGTGCTTACCGTTAAAAACAGAACAAAAAACCTGCATAAAAACATAAACTACATACATTCAGAGTCCAGCCAGGATCTAAAAGATGTGAAAGGGAAATTCAGGAATTCTTCCACAGGACATCAGTTTAACTCCACAGTGACATAAGCACTGTTCCTATTCCAGGAAGCAGGTTTAGCTAAAAACCCTGAGCCTGTTAACCCCGAGCTGAGGGAAACTCAGATTCACAGACTCTGTGAATCTAACCTGCTCGCTGGCAGGTGTTATCCAACAAACGCCGAGTGTCTCTCTGACTCCGCCCCTCCTGCTGCACCTGAACCACCTGTATGACACTGATTCATTTCCTCATTAATGAAGTCGCTGTCAGAGCAAATTGATTTGCAGGTGTTTACTGAAGAAGTGTCAGCATCACATCCCTCCCAACCCTGGTTTCTCATTTTAGAATTTTAGTATTTCACTTACTGCATTTCAGTTGCAGAATCAGTGATGTCTTTTAAACCAATAAATCAAATATTTTTCAAAGATCGGCTTTAATTAAATGGGCGACGCGGTGGAGCAGTGGTGAGCACTAATAGCAAGAAGTCCTGGGTTTGATTCCACCTTGGCCGGACTTTCTGTGTGGAGTCCGCATGCTCTCCCCGTGTCTGCGTGGGTTTCCTCCCACAGTCCAAAGACATGCACTTAGTGTGGTGATTCTGAACTCGTATGAATCGAAGATATTAACACAAACTGGACTCAGAGAGTAATATAAACAGCTCAGGTAGATACAAAAAGACCAACCCTGACTTGGACCAGTTTTAAGGAGGGAGGATAAGAGTGATATTACAGGAAGAGGTAACATGAGGAAAACGTTGCGAGAGGACAGGGACAAAAATACAGAGTAATTGTGTGAAAGAGAGCGGCGTAGTCAAGACAAGCTGCCAGTGTGATTAATGAGACGGTGGAGAAGCTGAAAGTTCCTTCAGGAGAAAGTTTTTATTAAGTGTCTGTAGAGTCCAGGTAGTTTTTAAATACTTAGGAGTACAACATGCTGAAAAAGAGTTTCTCGTCTCTGTAATGGTTTCTTGTTAGCTTTAGCCTAACAGTGATTCATCAGCTTTTAAAGGTGAGTCAAAGAAAGCAAATATCATCAGGGATTCAGCATTTTAAATGTGATTTCTTAATCTGCTGTAAAATATCAGATTTGAAAGATGAACATTTATCTTCTGTACTTAATATTAAATATTGTGTTTCATTCTTAAGCATTTCGTTGTTTGTGAAAGGATCTAACGTGCTAGGCCTCAATCGCTCACTGTTACAGACTCCTTCCTCACCATAAACAGTGTGTGTAGTTGTTCACTATATTTTTAAAAGGTAGCTTTAAAGCATGCTAAGCTTCCCTACAGCTGATGTTAAAAGTGGCATCGCAACAGTGAAACATTTTCACATTTAATCTGCCCAGGAAACAACCACTGGTTGCTCGGAAAAATGTTTTTCTTGACTGGTTAAAAAAAGTGGTTGTTGGCGGTCACAGATGGGTGCACGGTGCTGCACCTAAAAACCTCCTTAATGTCACTTTTGTTGCTGGGAGATTGCCACAGTCGCTGCCACTCGGTAAGTAGTCAGCAAGTGAGCAGAGTAATCGCAAGGAGGTTTTTGGTACAGCTTCTAACCCGATTTCAAATAGCAAACAACTACCCACTTTGTAAAGGCTGCTTTTGAAATGCTGACTTTTTGCCCTTGTATGGGTTGAGCTCCAAAACGACCGCCCATAAACCGTCACCCTGTCTGGTCACAGTTCTCCGTAACTGCGATATTCCAGCAGCTTTGACAGAACGGCTTCAATTGAGATGATTTCGGGGACCGTCCTTGTGTAAAACAACCCACCAACAAAACAAATGCAGCACGTTCCTTTCCTGATGAGGCCTCTCTCCTCCTCCCTTTTATCTTCCTCTGCTTCTCTTTCTGCGATGTGACCAGTTTGTTAAAAAGTGACCGTCTCTCATTAAACAACACTAACGTAACTTTTAATGAAGCCGTCGTTAGGAATTACTGGGCAGTAACACATTTGCTTTCACATCCGCAGAAGCACTCAGTCACACCATGTGAGGGAAAACAGTCTCATTAGTCTGATAGTTATTGTGGTTACTGTGAGCAGCGTTTCTGCGGACACAGTCTGACATCATTAAATGCTGCAGGCCGACCCTTTAAGTTATGATACGAGCAAAGTTTTCACATTCTCGAAGTTTTAAATTCCTTTCAAGGTTATACTTAAAATGAATGAAAATAATGAAAATCAGACACCAATCCAAAGAGTTTTACCAGTATATCTGTGGTATATCGAGTGTATTAGCAAGTTCACACTTTCCACTCATTCCTCTAAAAGCTTAAACAGAGCAATATTTTGCCGTGTCATTTTATGAGCAAATCAGTGTGTATCAGCATGTCCACGTTAGCTTGCCTGTGAAATCGCTGATTAAATCACTGATGCATGATTTGAGAGTTTAGTGATGAGGAGGCTGACAAGAAGCATTCTCACTGATTTCTTTTATGCAGTTTTGAAGTTGAATGTTTTTTTACCCCCTTTTTTGCTCCTGCTAAATTATGATTTGATTATGTCTGCTGCTTCCTGAAGCAACATTTAGCAATGTTGCTACATTCACATTCCATCTTTGGATGTAGATGAATTGGCATTGATGCTGTCTTAAGTCACAGCTGCTGGCATCTAACCAGCATGCACAAGGTGACCTTCGGTGTATGTTTCACGGTCCACCAAAATCTGGCAATAGTGAGATCATGGCTCTCATTTCCAGCTCGTCACATATGGAAACTTTTTGCCAACACATTTAAACTCATTAAAAGTTCATCCCTATCTCTGAGAGGGAAATATTGCCTTGCAAGCGCCAATGCCAAACAGCCCTGTGCATGTTTGTGTGTCTCTCCAGCAGCAGCATGTGACTGAACAACTAAATTTGACAGGCCCGTGCTGCATGCTTTTTAATGGCCAGCAGTGGGTGACTGCTCTGGCTGCAAAAAGATGTTTGGTTGTGTGCAAGGCTTTGGGGAAAATAACTCTCTCTATTAGACTCGATGACTTTATGGGCTCCTTCCTGGCCATATTTAACACCACATAAAGTAAAATTGTAAAGGATCACAACTGTGGACTACCCAGAGTATGCTCATTGGCTAATGACTAATCAACCGCTAGTCTTTAGCCAATGAGAATGTGATGTCCAAGGTTATAAAAAAAATTGTGCTTGGGATTCAAATGGATCCATTGACAGAGTTAAACACGTGTTAGAAAGCTCCGCTGAGAGGGTTAGCTGGAAAGAAAGTCCGAATAACAGCGTGTACTCTAAGTATGAACTTATGGGAGGGCACTCTGATAAATTAAATAGCATTACCTGCCAGAAGGTGTGCTAGCTCTGCAAAGTGTGTAAGTCCATATGAAAAGTCACTATAAACATGCAAAAACACCAGTCATAGCTGGCTGTGATTTAGAAGGTATTTTATATGTCAAAGATCTTTTGGAAAAATTCACTGAAACAGCTGCTCACACAGTTCATCCAGGTCAAGTCCAAAGGTAACTCACACAGATGCATATAGGCCCACCGACCGCCCCGTGCCGGCTACGGCAGCACTGCGTCGTGGTTGGCTAGCTAACAGGAAACCCAAGGAGCAGCAGCAGCAGGTGTTGGTGCCGTGCTGCAGATGTAAATAACGGTCCAAGATCATGTGCCCACATTCACAGCTTATACACAAACACACTCGTAGAGAAACACCACCCGTAGCACCTTGGGAAATTCTCCTGCACTTGTGTGCCATCTGTTAGTGTACATGGATGAGACGGAGAGGAGGGAAACAGGTGGGAAGGGAGCCCATTCGGCGCAGGTGGTATGTTAGTCAGACATGAAGGGGATGAAGTTGGGAAAGAGAAAATAAAAAGAAGTGTGTTTACAGTCAGCACACCCAAGGAAACGCCACTCATTTTAACAACCTTGCTGAGATGTGAGCCACGCAGGCCATTTTCCATCACCACACTCCACACTGCAGTCCTCCAGTTTGCCGTCTGAATGAAGAAGAACAATCTTGAGATAACTGAAAATATATAATACAGATATTAATCTTGGGCTTTGGCTCTGCTGCTTCCTAATTTCCACACCCCTCAAAATATATTTCTGAAAGCACAAACACATTTACACACAACAGTACTGAAAGTGGCCTGCAAACAGTGAACAAACAAGCCCAGAAAAACCTGCGAGCCAGCGCACAACTTTACCCGATTGTCAACATCAAGCCTGGACAGCTTCGTCTAATCGCCGTTTCCACGTTTGGCTCTGCCTTATTTTTTTCTTTTTTGTCCAAATTGATAGTTTTGCTTCCACTTCTTCGCTCATCAAAGTTGTAAACACTGGCACCTGCAATTGTACCCGGGGGAAGGTGGGGTCCTCAGTGCTAACCACTGCAGCTCAGGAAACGAACCTCCAGAGAGGTGATATCTCATCCATTAGCTTACCTCGTCCACTGGTTCCCTTTGCTGTGTTCTGGAATCTCCTGCTGTTTCCATGAACTTCTAGCATTTTATTTGTAACCTCGTGAAATCTCTTGACACAGTACACAGGACTACAAGTTGTCTCGCTGGCATCTGTTACACTACCACAGACACCTTCTTGTTAACAGGATAAATCAAGAATGATGCGTACTTACACCACAGGTACTCCATATGGAGTAGATGATCTAATTAGATGTTAGAGCACCTTGTTGCATATATTTTCATTTTAATGAGGGAAAACCAGTTTCCCAGAAAATGCTGTAGCTACTTAACAATTTACGATGAACACCGATGCCAGACGTGAAGTATACAAAGTCAAATGTACTGTTACTGGGGGGAAAAGTTGATAACTGCTAATTAATGAGCTAATTGGCTGAATTAGGATAAACTTTTTAGTGAACACAATGACTCTGATACAGGAACTTTGCACTTAAACACTGCAGGAAATCCACATGAAGCAGATGATCTGATTAGATGTCTCTCGGCATAAATTTCCATTGCAATGAGTTCAGTTTGACTTGTTTAAAAGTCTTAATGGCAAACTTCTAGTAGGTGTTGGTTTGTCACAGAGGTAACGACGGGGCGTAAGGCTGTCAGAGGGCCGCATTACTTTCACAGATTTTGGTGAGCCAGCTCCACCTGTGTTAAAAAGCAACAAAGGTTTAATGAGCCAAAAGTCTGCAGACAAATTACAAACAAGGGGAAGGTCATAATGCTGTAGCTCATATTTGCTTTGCACACATATACTAAGTGCATTTACTTTAGCTGCGTCCTGACCCACATATGCTTTTATCGCTTGCGCACGCCGTTTCCTGCTTCTGTGGTTCAATTCCAAACTTTATTAGTATTAAAAAACAGAATACTTAAAGCTGCAGCCAGTGCTCTAAAACCCTGTTATTTCACTTTGAATCCTTGCCTCTCTATGAGCATGCATTCTTCAAAAGGCATTTAATATATATTTTTTTGTAAATGATGAATATCTTGTTTTCAGAGCAGGGCTCATTCGTTTCCACCTCCTGTCATCAGAGTGAGTCAGGAACAGACTCCGATATGTGCCTTCCAACAATCTGGTCCCCTGCTGTCTATTCATCTCTAGTAATTTCCTCACCTCACTAAGTTCATAATTATAACTCTGCACAGCCATTATTAGGGCTTCAAAACAAACAACAGAGCCCCTGCAGCTGAGAAGCCAGCCATGACAGCCTAAATACTCTTCCTTTCCTTTTATTAGCTAGCTTATTAACATTTTAGCCATCAGGGCTTTCAAGATCCATGCTGCCATACAGAAATGATGAAATTTAATATCTAACAGATTATTCAAAGTAAGTTTGACATTATTATTATGGTGTGTGTGAAGACTTTGATAGCAAAATGAGATATGCAGCTTTTAAAAGTTTGACATTCACTTGGAAGATAGTCACAGTAAAAGGAGTAATACCTTTAAGGAATATGTTATAGGATATGTATGATAATGTGCTTTTTTTCTTCTACCAAATATTGACTCCGGCTCATTAGATTGTAAGTGTGCGTATGTTTCTATAAATCACTGCAACTGTTTCCCGATTTCCCAGCAAAATATAAAGACGCGAGCGGTTTTTCCAAGACTATTACACAGGACTGTGTCTTTATTAAGCTTTTTACAAATTAGTACAGACCAGCTTCCCTGACAGTGCCCCCTAACAAAAGACGAGGGGATCATTTCCCTATAAAAGATGGTATGAAAAAAAAAAAAAGTTATGGGGTCATGCCAAAAAAAAGAGATTACCACCATTAGGGATGCCATAGACGTCTCAAACTCCAGAATAAAGGTTAAGGGAAGTCGTAATAAACACATAAATATTATAATCCATACAGCCCAATGATCACTCGGGTAAAATATTGTGAAATTTCCCACTGGGCTATCACACCAGTCCCAATATATTGTAAGAAAGTAGACCAGGCTTATTTTATTATATCCTCAGTCCTGCGGCGTTCAGTGGCTATTATATCAAAAAATAACCTTGTGGCATCCAGCTGTGCTTGAAGGTTTCCATTCTATCTGTTTGAATAGACATACGGTGTGCTTGTTGAACTAAAAATTGACTAATGCCTTTGCCCTAGCCACTAAAATAAATGCAGTATTTATCAAGAAAGGCCGGACTGTTGGAGGGGGGGGGGGGGGTGAAAACTGCAAATATGGGCACATTCTCAGTAACGTTAAGAGGCCTGATTACAACTTGAGCCTGCCAAAGACGGATCGGATGAATGATGGATGGGTGAGGAGAAGTGAACATTAGTGAAGATTAAAGAAAAATGTTTGCTGAGTCAGACGAGTTTGATCTTTTCACCCACAGCAACTGCGTTCATCAAACACTTTGCTCTGTGTGTGCGTGTGTGTGCGTGTGTGTGTAACCCTATGTATGTAGTATTAATATAGTATGTAATTGCAGGGCATGAATATGCTGAAAGGCTTACTGCGTGTTGGGTAGGCAGATGTCACAAATGCACTTTTAGTTACATTTGTTGTCATACGCACATGCACAAAAATAGTCAGAATTGAAGTAGTGTCTTTACTTCGCAAAATAAAGCTCTTTGAGGTGACTGTTGAGACTTGGTGCTGTACAAATAAAATTGATTTGAGTTTATCTGAAAAATGGGTCAACTGATGCGAGAATACAACAGACTAACACAACAGAGTTCTGTTTTTCTAGCGTCTGTCGGTTAAATGCAGAAATGCTGAGGTGCATCAGCCACTAGCAGTAGCGGTTGGACACGAAGCTTTCAAAAAAGGGGGAACTGTGCGTTTGGGGCTTGTTCCATTTTGGTTTCCATCACACCCCAAGATAGGCAACATCTGAAGTCCAGATTTTAAAGCCAGTGTAGCCAGTACCACAATATCAAACCAGCAGGGATTATACTGGTCCATGAGGCTCTTTATTAGGAATGCCTGTGATCTCATTACATCACATATTGGGAGCTCATTGACTGCACAATACTCACCAGCACACCATGAAGAGCTTTAGGATGTGAGCACTGGACCATGCCTTGTGTGTGTGTGTGTCTCTTAGCTACTGTACATGTGTGGTCCACAGACATGCAACTGCGTGGTTCCTATCTTTGTGAAACTTCTCACTGGGAGCAGTGAAGCGAGACTGAGGAGGCGCAGTCTGTGACCCGTGCTTCATTATCTGTCTTGTAACGGTCTACACTGCGTGGTGAGCTGTGACGGACGCTTGGCACAGCCGATCCTTGCTGGCAGCCAGAAGGAGCAGACGGGTCGTAGACAGCAGTACAGGAGGCCCGGGGTGAGCGACTGGCCCACAGAAATCAAGACGGCTACTTAAGATTTATGAGCCTACGTATTCATGTGGAAATTGGTGGCATTTTCATATGGGGCATTTTCCCATATGAAAGCAGCTAGAAGGCAAATTATAGCCATTTTTTGGTTTAATAGGTTGGTTTGATAACTGCGGCAAACCCACACTGTTGAGGAATGGGAACTTGTTGCATTACTCAAGTTGCTGCATCATGTTTTCAGATTTCAAGAAATGAATTGAGATGTACTGAAGGACATGTGCACATGTGAGAGAGGCAGAGGAGCAGAGAGAAAGAGGAAGGTGATTGCAGCTGAGTGGAGAGCCGACATCTGCTCTCATCTCACTGGAGAGGCACTCAGCGGCTTCTCACGGGGAGCCAATCTCCACGAGCCAATCAAAAACCAAGAGCAAACCTCCTTCCTGAGTCAATTGCCCAATCAGGCGGAAGGACAACGGCTCCTCGTCAGTCAATTACCCAATCGCTCAGTTTTTAATTTTTCCAGTAATGGCTGGAGGGAAAAAAAAGAAGGAGAAAGGTCTATTTATCAATGTAAAGGCAACTATGCCTCTTGTATTTTGGCACAAATGCTAGATTGGAGTCCTTTTTTCAACACTTCAAAACAATTATCTAACACAAACTTGAAATCATGCCCAGTGAACGCCAGTTATCTACACACACACACAAACACTCACACACACACACACACACACACACAAAGAAAAAATCCTAGGATAACATAGTTTCTTAGATAAATTTAAACCCATCCTGCAACCTTTGCAGTAAACTTTATGCTCGTTTCTGGGGACTAAAGCAGTGGGACTGAGGTTGTAAACCTGTTTACAGTAACTCATTTTAAATTTCTAGGAAAGACCAGATACAAATGCAGGGCTCCTCAGTATCACCACCAGTGTCAGACGTGTCAGAATAAAAGAGGGCAGTGGAAGATAACTGACAGCGGCTCAATAACAAAAATCTATTAAAAACTAGTAAGAGCTTTTCATTCTGCATCGAAAGGGATACACTGACCTCAAAATTAAAAAAATAAATGTCACAATAAGAAGCTTTGATCAAAACAGAAAGCGGCATAATGTGAGAAAATTGGTTATTTCTGATGCTGAAATGGTGCAGTGTAGAAGAGGGAGTTACAACAATGGCTATGATATTAGTTACCGTCAGGCTCTCAGTAAGATGAATGGAAGTGCATTAGTGCTGTGTTTATTAATGGTTTGGAACAAAGGAGCCCAAAAGTTGCTATACTGCATAATTTTTTTTTTTCCTTCTTCTTCCCAGCACAGAGATTTCGTGTTCACGTCTTCCCTGTTTAATAGCCGTGTTTTAAAGGACCAGTGTGTAAATCTGTTTTCAAATAAGGTTTTTAAGTTAAGGAGAAAAGATAATAAAAAAAAAAAGCTTTTTACAGTATTTTGTACACACAGATATACTACTGCTCAAAAGCAAAGACGTCACTTTTTTTTTTTTT
>VUQK01027570.1:11898-23057 GCA_015106715.1 Bujurquina vittata | reverse complement strand
AAAAAATTGAAAGAAGACCTGGAAAAAAAAAAATTTAAAAAATTAAAAAATTCGAAAAAAAAAAAAAAAATTCCACAGACCAGAATTTAAGGTGTGGCGGATAAATAGGTCAAAATTAATTATACAGCATAATCAAAAGTGTGATATTTTCTAAGTATAATCATCATGTGTGTATATTTATATGTGTAATTTCGTTATATATTTTATGTATATAGTTGTCTTTCTTTTCTTTTCTATTTTATTTTATTTCAACTTATTTTATTCTTTATATTTTTCTCTGTACTGAGCTGCTGTAATGCACAAATTTCCCCGTTGTGGGATAATAAGCATGAATCCACTGCATAGTGTCCTCCTCATAACATCCTCTCTGCCTACAGCGTTCTCTGGTCACCATGGTAACATTTAAACATGCCTTCAAAATAAGACACACCGCAAAAACAAATACAGTAAAAAGGTGTATTCAAATGGCCCATGGATTTTCGTCCGACTTGTAAAAAGTCCGTCTTAAGTGTAAGTTGGATAAAATCTGATTCTTCAAAATATCAGACAGTTAAGGTCTAATGTCGAATTTCGCTGCAATGGTTTCTGCTTCATCTCTGGATTTGCTTCCGCAAATTTTATAATCTAATTTTTTCGGTGCGAGTTTGTAGCTCGCGCTTGCCTCCTGCGTTTGCCATCATTGTCTGCGGTAAAATGAACTGATATAGACACTACAGCGATCTCTGAGCGTTGTGTAGTTGTGCATATACGAGCCGATGCATGGAAGTGGGCAGAGCTGAGAGCACATGTTTAATTGGAAATATATTACAATGGAACTACATTTTTCATCCGAGGTAGGTGAAAATCTGACTTGTATGAACAGATTTGATGATTTTACATATGAAGTGACCAAGACAAGCAAGAAATAATGTAAGTTGTTTATTCCTTAAGTGCGGCCTGGTACCAAATGACCCATGGTCCGGTAACGGTCCGCAGCCCGGGGGTTGGGGACTTCTGTTCAATAGGACAGCTATTGCCCCCTGGTGGTCTAAAAAAGAATGACGATTTAAAGATTAGATTAGATAAAACTTTATTAATCCCTTTGGGAGGGTTCAGTCAGGGAAATTAAAGCAATTCCATGTTGGCTTCATATGTCAGACCTTGAAGCTACATCCATCTTTTATACTGTATATGACTACAATCACCTTTCCTGATACAGAACTTCAGTCACCCCACTGAGCCTTTTTCCTGTGACACAGCCACTCAGCTTTCTCTATCTTGTTCATTTCTAAGGAGGTTGTTGTATTTCTTTGTATTTTATCAGATCAGATATCATCATAAATTAATGAACTAAGTCATTTTTTGATTAAAGTTTTATTTTTGTCTGAATCCTCATATTTGTATTTGACCAAAGCACACAAAGAAAAAAGCCACCATTTAAAAAAACTGTTGTGACCAAAAAACAGAACAAGAAGCTTTGGTCTGTTGTCAGTCAGCATTTTTAAGAGCGCTTCTTCAATGTCTACTTGCCACATTTGTAAGACGCCATTTCTGGTTGGCAAATGTCAGTCAAGTAATTTGGCAACATCAGAACAAAGCAGCTGTACAAGTGACACCGTTTTCTCTGTTATCCTTGCTGGAACATGGCATGCGTAGTTACAGACTTCACCTGTAACGTGGACATTTTCTCTGTATCTGGCACAGAGGAATGAAGCTGTGGAGGAAACCTACAGTAGCCTTTTGTTGGCTCACACTTTGGGAGTTGTTCCTCACTCTTTGTTTTCCTCTGGGAGAACTTAAGAAGGATAGAGGAGGTGGCGCGCCAAGGGAGGAGTGCTGCTTTTCATCCCACTGATTCACAGTGGGCTATTCCCTTCAGACCTGTCCCACCCACAGACTGCCTGTCTTTCACACTGTCTCTGCAGTGAAGTGGTTTCACTGCAGGCACTGCAGTCACAGGGTCTCTACAGCCTGACTACTGTTTGTAAAAGAAACACAGTGTGCAAATATGGAAAAAGATAAACATCTAAACAATGGCTAAATAATATATAGATATCTTCAATTTGATCATGGCTAACAATTTCTTTTTTCAAAATCAACCCATCTACTGTCACACCTATTTATTTTTGTTTTCTAAGTCTGTCTCTTCTAATTATTATTATTATATATTTTTTTACTTTTGTACAGCTCCTTTCTGATCATCTACTAATTTATTTCATGCAATACAAGCAATTTTAAAAATAACTCAAAAGCATGTGGAATAATGTCACAGTAGTCTATTTTAAACAGCATTTGTTTTATATAAACACAGAGTTTTGCTGTCAGGGGACTAAGATAACAAGCCTTTAGAAGGTACGTGAACAACAAAAGAGAGAATGGTGTCTAAACTCATCAAAACTTGAATTCATTATATGAGATTCTTTAATTCTGCATTCATTGTTTCCTTATTGTCTTTGTTTTGGTGGTTGTTTTCCTTGCAGGACTGACTAACTGACTTACTATAGTTCCGTGTGTTGAATTAATAACTATATATTTCACTTTGTCACTAGGTTAGTTAGACACAGTGTACATCATTGTCATACCTTATCTCTGATGCCTTGCCTCATCATTTCCCTCTCAGCCTCCATCTTGGCATATTTGGCCTTCCGCTCCTCCTCTTGCTGCCTCAGTGCCTCCTGTCGTTCCTCCTCTTTCTTTGCTGCATCAGGGTCCTCTTCCTTCTCCTCCCCACCAAGCATTTTGCCCACATCAGGAGGGCCTCCTGAGAAAGACAAGGAGAGAGAAACAAAAAAGAAGCACATTAGACACAATGACAGCTCCAGCGGGCTTCTAAGATTGAACTGTCAAATTAGTCTGAGACACATCAAGAGAAACAACATGACAAGCAGGCAAATTGACTTCGAGACTGAAATAGAGACAGATGTTTTTTACAAACTCAGATGAAACCTTCAGAGTTTCATGAGAGCTATTATTGTGTGCCAGTATCCAATATTGTTTGATGTCAAGTGCAATAACTTTTCCATTTTTGGTGCTTTGCTGGCCTCTTTCACTCACTATTTATTCTGTTAAATACCTAAGCAGTTATTAATGGTGCCTCCAATGCATTTACAAACTGATTACAGAGACTCTGTTAGCACGCGTCTCCTTTGCTACCAGTAAGTCAGCCAGCATGGTTTGAAAATGTGGTGCTTTCAGATATGCCTGGGTTTACCTCTAAAACAGCTTCACGCACTTTTCACGGTCTCTTAGGCCAAAATTATGCTCATTTTAAGACCTATCCATGATTAGCAATGGACACCACAGTTCTTTTTAATCTAGCATGGCATCCACTTTGTTGTATACATGCAAACACTACACTATGAAGGCACCCTGTAAACACAAGTACTCAAGTACTCTGCTGAGCTTATGCTGGCACTCTGTTAAAACTGTTCAAAAATTATTTGCAGGTAACAGCCTCTTCAAGATGAGATGAAAGATAGCTAAAAATCATTTTTTTGTTGATTTTTTAAAGCAAATATCAGCTATTACTAGCTATTACAGCATATTTGACATCACTTTTTTGTGCAAAATTTTGATCTGCAACATGACAGCTTTGTTGTATTCACTTGTCACACACAAAAGTTTGTCATGGAATTCTACAGGGCTCTGTGCTGGGAGCAATACCTTTTACATTATACATGCTTTCCTTAAGTAATATTATTTAAAAACACTGCATACATTTGTATTGCTATGCACATGATACCCAGTTTTACTTATATAAAAAGGCAGACAAATTAATTATTTAAATTACAGGGATGTCTTAAAGACATAAAGGCCTGTAATTTTCTACTTCTAAATCTGGACAAAACATGTCTTACCCTGAATGGCACTGCCTTTGCTTCCAGTAGCACTGTAAGGAATACTTAAGTCATTAATGACCAGGATACGTTCTTCAACAAGCACATTAAACAAATATGTAGGGTGGCTTTCTTTCATCCGCACAATATTGCTAAAATTAGAGTGATGCTAAAAAATTATTTCATGCATTTGTTGCTTTGAGACCGGACAACTGTAATTCCTTATTATCAGTCTGTTATAAAAGCTCCATGAAAAGCCTTCAGTTGATCCAAAATGCTGTACTAATAGGGAATATTATGAGAGCTCATATCTCATAGTTTTAGCTTTGCATCAGGTGCTCCCTGTTAAATCCATAATTTAATTTAAAAATCTCCTCTTCACATACAAAGTTTTGAAAAGTCAGGCTCCAACATATCTTAAAGTTCTCGTAGTACTGCATTATTCCAACAGAGCGCTTCACTCTCAGACTGCAGGTTTACTTGTGGTTCCTAGTGTTTCTAAAAGTAGAACTAGAGGCAGAACATTCATGTATACAGCCGCTCTCCTGTGGAACCCTTCCCCAGTTTGTATTTAGGAAATAGACTCTCTACTTTTAAGAGTAGGCTTAATTTTTTTTCTTTTGGAAGAAGCTTATAGTTTGGGGGTTGGGGGATGTCCCATGATGCACTGAGAATTTATTCCTCTAGCTACTGTACTGCATGTCATTAAAATTTGGCTTCTTTCTCCCATAATTTGCATTTTGTATTTTTGTCCTTGTCCCTCTATGCTCTCCTTTTTTCTCTTTTCTTTCCCCTCACCTCCACAATTTCCCCTGAGTCTGGTTCTACCATCTTCCGGTTGAAAGGGAGTTCTTCCATTCCACTGTCACCAAGTGCTGCTAGGTAACTGTCTAATTGTTGGGGTGGTTTTCTCTCTGATATTGTAGAGTCCTCACCTTGTCATATAAAGCTCACTGGCATGACTGTTACTGTGGGATGGTGCTATGTAAAAAAATAGATAATACTGTGGGTTGTGTAAAAGCATTAGTGACTTGTAAATAATTAAATCATAATAAATATAAATCATTGAGATTACGGCCCCTTTCTGTGATTGGCATTACAGTAAGAACTAACTCATCTGAGATTTATAATAAATGCACTTATGGCATCAATTTGAAAATCCTAGGTGATATCTTTCTCCAGGTATCACATTCAGAGATGTTCAAAAAACTTAGGTCAAGGTTGCTGAGATTCAAACTAGTCCGAGATTTTTAGCAGATGCATCTATGGTATCAATTTTAACATCCTACAGTAGGTCACATCATTCTCCAGTTATCACATTCACAAAGTTGAAAGTTGGCCACCTGCCTGCCCAGCGAGGTGATGAGAGGCTGAGGGGTAATAAAACCTGAATTGAATTCTGCAGTAATTAAGTAATTTAAATGTTAGTGATCCCAGTGACCGCAGCAGTCCTGACAGGTATCAATCTGGAATTTGTGGAAAATAGAGTGTTGATATCAGACTGGATCAAACTGTTCAGGGAAATAAAAACTGACACAGTGTAACACAGGGTGAAAAGATGGTAAGAGATTTCACAGTTCTGTATATTAAACCACAAGGCATGAGCCTTGGAATATGTTTTGCATAAACCTGCTTCCTGTGCCTGTCAGAGTTACACGTCTAATAAAATAATACCTCACAATTCCAATACAGAAAAATGCTAACTACTGCAAACATGAATAAAATCAAACAGTAAAGCCCGTCATCAAGCATCATCATCAAAAAGATTTGGCAAAAAGCCAGTAGTCTGAAGCATCTTGGCAAAGATGTGAGCAGATAAGTAGCACGGAGGCGGAAACAAGAAAAGGAAAATAAGGAAACTGGGATTTTGAGTCAGCATGCATCTGAACATTTTGACAAAACAAGGGAAACAAGAAGAGTGTGATGAGAAGGAGAAAATCTGTCAAAAATTATCAAGCCCAATTAGCTGAACTGTTCCAGCTAGTAGGATTAGCCAGCAGTTTATGTGAGGCTACAGAGTGATGGGGAGAGAGAGAGAGGGAAAGATGGAAGGAAGAGAAGAAAATCAGGGGAAAGTGCTAGAAGTAGGAATAAGGTTCATGGGCAAAGAGTGAAGTTATAGAGAGAGTGAAGACAGAAAAAAGAGTGGGATGGAAAAGATAAGAGACTGAAACATCTGAGGAGAGAAAAAAAAGCAAACATGAGAGTGACTGCTCCTGCCCCTGATGCTGTTAGTTTTTCTGATTCATCAGCATAATAAATACAAACTGTAGCAAAATGCAGAGCGAGAGATAAAAGACATTCATGGCAGAGGAGAGGGAAAGATGGGTGAGAGAAGGGGCACTGAAGGACAGAAAGTAGAAGCCGAAACAAAACATGTTTTCATTTCTGCCAGTAATGAACAAAATGTAGACCTCTTTTTCTGTTCATATCTCATACTAAACTGCATCAAATATTCAAAAAAAATGAAACATAAAACAAGGCCACCTGAGTAGACACAGAATACAAGTTTTAAATGATGATTGGATGTGCATAAGCAAAAAGGTTCTTGAGACTGGAAGTACGTTAATTTACCCTTTTAGTTAACCCCAAAATAGCTGCACCGATTAACCACTACATGTATGAAAAAGACATAGCCATTGCTAAGTGCATAAAATCTGCATGATTTCTAAGGCCAGTGAGGGCACCATTAAAGCTTCAAAACCAGACCTCATGCAATGACATGTCATGGTGGCTATATCCATCTTTTTATACTGTGTGTAGCTGAAGCTGGACTAGACTCACCCAGAAATGACTACTAGCAGCCAAGTTCAATCAAATCATCACTTTCTTCGGGGGCATGTGAAGTATGCTGAAAGTATCCATCCATCTAGCCATTCTGTTTCACTTATCCGGGGCTGGGCTGCGCGGGGCAGCAGCCTAAACAGAGAAGCCCAGGCTTCCCTCTCCCTAGCCACCTCCACCAGCTCATATGAGCTGGTGGAGGCGTTCCACCAGGCCCAAGGCATTCCCAGGCCAGCCGAGAGATGTAATTTCTCCAGAATGTCCTGGGTCTACCCCAGGGCCTCCTCCCAGTGTATGCTCATAGTAAAACACAACAGTAAAATCTAAATAATTTCCAGAAGCACTAAGGAAGAGGGTGACTGAAATACATCAGTCTTAGAAATGTTATTTCTAAGGTCCTGGGGCTCCACAGATTCACAGAGACCTTATTACGAATAAAGTAAATTTAAAACAATAGTAAACCTGCACAGAATGAACTCTGACATGTTACACACGCACACTGTATCATTGCTTATATTAAAAAAAACCTTATACCCCTGAGCTACACCTCCTACAGCTGGTTTTAGCTGCCTATACTATGTTATGCTTGTAAAAATAAGGGATTGACAACTTGGGACAGAGTAGAAGCAGACCAGAGGCAAGGAAAGAACAGTAATCTGAAGGTTGTTTGAACAGGTGTTCTCTGGGAACTGAAGAGCAACAAAGTTAGAATTATTAACAAGCTCAGTGGTTCTCAAACTTTGTGTTTTTTTCTTCTTCTTCTGCCCGAATGCAGAAGCTGAAAAATCTTCACACTCCACATGTCTTAAATGTTTATCACTCAATGAGAATAAAAACAATCCAAAGTGAATTTCAGTGAAGTTTACTTTGCCAATGAGTTTACTGTCTTTGTCTTTTTCCACCTATAAAAATTATGTTCATTCAAGTTTTTTCTCCTGCACTGAATTGAACTGAATTGAATTATCCACGTCTAACCTGCAGTGGTTCGATTCCAACAGTTTAAGAAGCACTGCAATAGCATCACTTGCATTTAAAACAAAGAAAAGCAATCAAGCAATCGCATTAATGAGCTGCTTCCACTTAATTGAAAAGGACAGCGACAGCTTAGAATAGAGCTGGAGGGAAGGAAAGACATCCAAGGTAAACTGAGGTACTCCTGTATCAGCACTGGAGGAATAGCACATATACTGTAATATCTGCCAAAACAAGCTGTACTATACTTGCATCTTTCAAGTGTGCATATGTATTAGACAGAGAAAGAGAGGGGGATACAGCTGTCCTTAAGTGTCCTTATATATGGTCACGTGCACACGAACACTTGCTAAGATCCAGGTTTTGGATGGTTGAGCAATTACTGAACAAATGTGCACACATGTGAAGACGCACATTCTGGTAATAGAATTTTTCCCGTGCTGAGAGTGGCAATTAAAGAGCTTCTGGGACTGCTTAAAGTCAAATTTCAATCACTAGTCACCTTTCATCCATACATATCTACTACAAAAGCTACCATTTATCTGCAGTACGAGGAACCAGGTTGCATCCAAGTTTATTTTGATTTCTATGCACAGAAATCAAAAATTGACAAGTCAACAGTTTTAAATGTTACCAGCTGAGACAATGAATACTATTAACTGATACACCATTATTCTTTGACCTGTGGTTCAGTCAGGAAAAAGGCTCTGCACAAACTATGGAAACTGACTTTAATGCTTAAATGCATCGATGCTCTCAATGCTAGAATATTCCAAATAAACGTAGACTTCAGGATCAGCTTATGGGCCCAGATCTTAAATATTTCCAACAAAAGCTGCGTAAACAATGCTGCTAAATCCTGTCAGTGATGCAATGACTCACAAGTAGCTGAGCCTCCCCGTCAAATAATTCCTTCGGAAAAACGCAGAGGAAAAAGGCCTTCGGTTCTTATTTTAACAACAGTAAATCATACCAAAACTTGGTCTGGTTTCACAAAATCGTATTAGTGCATTCAGACCATCGTTGCTCAAACAAAAAGGATCCTTGCTGACAAAGCTCTAAAACTGAGCTGCGATCACAGCTATTGTTTTGTAAGCCGTTTAACTCAGATAATGTCCTGCTGAACCAAAGAAACTTTATTTAGCTTGTAGTCATCACCAAAGCTGTGCCGAGCTATGCTTTTCATTCAGGATCAGTAAAAATAAGCCACTTTAAACATGAACAGGCACTGCTGGTAAGGTGCTGAGATCAACAAGACAATATGACTTAACATAATTTAGATAGTGACCACATCCAAAAACAAAAGCCCGTGATCATTCAAATTCAACATTTTAAATCATTATCCCGCAGCAGCTCTTTTAAATTAATACACTATGATTCTTTTCCTCCGTGCTTGGACATTTCCTACTTAATAAGAAGTGTCATTTCTTTAATCCCCTTCCTTCTAAAAGTCCTTCACTAAATCTTTGTTAAATCCAAAGTCTTGAGGGAAAGTGGCAAAGAAGACTAACCTTAGTTAACTCTCACAGAGTTTGAACTTTTGACAGAATCAGATACACAGTACTTATCTCTCTTTTCCCACTCAAAGTTCTCAGACAAATCCCTTCTAAGTCCAATGTGTGGTAAGAAAGCTCATAAGTGTACCCTAAATATCTGGAGTAAGTTTGGCCTTCGGGACATAAATCATTGTTTCGGCAGCAGCTCAGTGAGACAGTGGACTGGGAAGTCCACTGTTATTTTGATTTTTTTTATTTTTTGCTTCTAATATGTGGCAGTTATGCTTTAAGTCAGCTTGATTTTCTCTCAGGTGAATTTGGCTTTGCGCAGTTTTCTTCTTCAGGACTTAAAGTAAGAAAGCCTCACTAAGCACAGGCCCCTCAGAAAGGTGAGTTTAAAATGTATAGGCTGTTTACATACCAGCATGAGCTCAGCAGCCACTTTCTTAGGTACACCTGGCTAGTACTGGGTTGGACCCATGTGCTGGAAACATTCTTCAGAGGTTCTGACCTATATTGGCGTGATGGCATCACACAGCTGCTGCAGATGTGTTGGCTGTGCATCCATGATGTGATTCTCCTGTTCCTTCACATCCCAAAGATGCTCTATTGGATTGAGATCCAGTGATTGTGGAGGCTGTTTGAGTGCAGTCAATTCATTATCATGTTCAAGAAACTAATTTGAGATGATGTGAGCTTTGTGACATGGTGGGCTATCCTGCTGGAAGCAAGTTAATAAAGTGATGGACATAGCAACAATACTCAATACAGCTAAGCTGTGGTGTTTAAACACTGCTCAACTGATAACACACTATTACACCAACGCCACTCTTTCATGATGTTTATTCAAAATTCTGACCGTACCATCCAGATGTTGCAGCAAAAATCAAGACTCAAAGGATATTTGAGTTACTGTTGCCTTCCGTTCAGTTCAAAGCAGTCTATCTCCTGATATCAAAAAGGCATTTCCCCCCACAGAGCTGCCGCTCACTGGGTGTTTCCTTCTGCTTCAGCCCATTCTCTGTAAACCCTAGAGATGACTATGCTGGAAAAACCCAGCAGATCAACAGTTTCTGAAATGCTCAGACCTTTCTTCACCTTTCTGCTGCTCGATTTCCACTTCAGCAGGTTGTTTTGAGCAAGTCGACATGTCTAATTGCATTGAGTTGCTGCCATGTGGTTGGCTGATTAGATATTTGTGTTAATATGCAGTTGAACAGGTGTACCTAAAAAAATGGCTGGTATTTTTTTAAAGGTTTATGCTAGAATTCTGATTCATTCTGAAGGTGACAGTAAATTTAACACAGCAACACAGTACCAGTCACAGAAATCCTGCAGCAGTGTGTGACAATGCGCTACTCAGGATATGAAATAGAAAGCTGATGCTTTTTCTGAATTTGCCTCTCTGTCAGTCTCCCGCTCTCTCTTTTTCACTGATGGTTGAATGATTTAGTTGCTGAATCTGGATGCAGCAAACGTGCATGCGGTCACACACACTTTGCACTCCAGCAGAAGCTCAAGGTCACTTCTGAGAGCCGAATTTGATTTGTTAGAGTTAACACAAGAGGAAAATAGGAAATTACGTGTGGGTGTCAGCTGTAGACCTCCACACCAATCAAGTAATGAAGACTTGACTCCCCTTTGCCAATCATATTAGAAGGCTGCTAAATGCAATTATCTTTAAGATGGAGGAGATAGGGGAGATGAGGATACGGGGTGAGTAAGGAAAATCTCAAGGTGTCTCTTCTGTTCATTTCAGCTCAAATAACACACTGTTGCCACACATAACTAATGAACATGTCTTCCTTTACTGGGAGCTCAAGTACCTGCTGATGCTTTCTTAAACCAGCTTGTTGGCATTTGATCACGTTTACAGATGTGGACTAAATTGTATGTACTCATCTGTTAAAGAAAAAAAAAAACACACTGGTCACTGAAATAACTTGAAATTGACAAAAGGAATAATAAATTTAAAAAAAATAGTGAATTATGCTGAATAGTGGTTCAGCATAATTATTTAAAAAAAAAAAAAAACGAATGAAAATGGCCTTCAAAAAAATTATACTCGCCTTAATTAAGCTTTTTGTTGCAA
>VUQK01027570.1:0-11878 GCA_015106715.1 Bujurquina vittata | reverse complement strand
AAAAAAAAATTTAAAAAAAAATAGTGAATTATGCTGAATAGTGGTTCAGCATAAGTATTTTAAAAAAAAAAAAACGAATGAAACTGGCCTGGACAAAAATAATGCTAGCCTTAACTAAATGTTTTGTTGCACAACCTTTTGTGCCAATCGTTGCAATCAAGTGATTTCTGTAACTCTCAATGAGACTTCTGCATCTGTCATGGGCATCTGGGCTTACATTGACAGTAGGAGTAGGGTTGGGTTAAAATGGAATATATTTTTTTCCCTATAGTTGGGACTAGGACACTCTCTGAAGCTGTACTGAAAGTTAGAAAATCATACAGCTTACAGAAAAGATGAAAATAATCCCATTCATACTCATATCTTAATTTAGCTGTGTAAAATCTTCAAGCGTGCCCTTCATTTTAATCTTAAATACACACACACACAAACACACTGCAAAGCTTCATGACTCTATTTTTCACATTTGGTGCCCCTGACAGACAGACAGACATATTAAGACCTGCCAGCGTACCTAAATTGGAAAAATTCTGTGTCAATCTTCCTGGAGCTGAACATCCGTATAAACCACACATTTTTCTATTTGAAAAAAATATATAAAACTTAAATGTGCATTAAATCAGTAATTAAATGTGACTATTGACTTGTCCCTGCACTGCTGACTTTTCTGCTGATGCAGCAGTCAGGGTGTCACTGCTGCTGCCTGAGGTTTGATTGAGCACCAGACCTTGGGACTAAATGATCAGCTCACTAAACAGCTTCCAATTCTGTCAAACTAACTTCAACTTTTAGTTAGGAGTTGGGAGATGCCAAGTCAGCATCGAAGCACTGGGGCAGAAGCAATCATTTAACAAGGAGACAAAAGTGGATCCAGAATTTTCAATATTTGTTTATAATTTAGTAGGTGAATCAGCAGAAGGCATTCTAGACCTGTCTTTATGTGGGATAGGATTCTTAAGGATCTGTTAAAGACAATATATTTGTTGATTAACTGTTAATCCCTTTTTTTTTATCAAGATGGTATATCAGCAACATATTGACAGGGACAAATTAATCATTGAGAGATAATCTGGAACGTTATTAAGGGATATAAATCTACCTATGTGAAGGTGGTAAGCACCACTTATCTGTATGTGTGTCCGTCCACACCGTATTGCTCTGAAAAGTTGGTTAAAATATATTGACTTGACAGAGAAAATTGCAAATAAAGTGTTTTTAAAAAGGAGTTTCATTGTATAGCACATGGTTTAAAGCATCTGCATAAGAACAACAGGCGGGTTCAGTTTTTTCATTTAGTCTCTGTATGTCCCATCTAGGAGCTTTCTGCAGCTTGCACACAAGAACAGCATAAAAAATAATATGTTAATGTTGTTTTCAGCTGCTTTTTTGCAGCTGCCGTGTGAGGAAAAATATCTGTCTGGGCATCATGTGACCTGCACTGTCGATTGCGGCATTTGCAGCAAACTAGCACACATCCCAGCACTCTTCAAGCTTTGGATCTTAGTCCTGCTGAGTCACAGTTAAACATCGCTCTGTTTTCTTCCAAGTATCTGTAACCAAAGAAACCTTGGCGGATTACTTAATGCACTGGCAGCATCCTCTCTGTCACACAGACTCTCATCCACGCATCGCTTAACATACTCAGCAAAACACTCAGTGGCAGGAAAGCAAATCCACAAACAGGTGAAAAATAATCACTGGATAAAAAATTTTTTTTTAAAAAGAAAATGCTGTAGAAACAAGCTGCAAGATGTAATCTCAAAAGGAAAGGATGAAGAAAGAAACCTAATTTACTCTGTTTCCTGTTTCTCAACAAGCTACCGTTCTGCAGATTATTTAAACAGTTTCACTGATGTCATCTGAGTATGAACTCTATGAGCTAAACTAGTCAGAGGAATAAATGCAGTTTCGATAACTGTCTGTTTGTTAGGTGTTTTCCGTGTAGGCAAACATGCTTGTGTAGATAGCAGGGCTCAACACTAACAAGAACATGGTAATAATTGTGTTCCAGATAATCAATGAGAGATAATCAATGTTAAGGCTTAAGCTGTGCTTTTGGCTCGCTGCTATTTTTACACTATAAACACCTCTATGTACACTGCTTAAAAAAAATTAAAGGAACATTTTTCAATCAGAGTATAGCATCAAGTCAATTAAACTTCTGGGATCTGGCTGGTTAAGTAGCAGAAAGGGTTGTTAAACAGTTTCAGCTTCTTTGGTGTTAATTACATCAACAACAGGTACACTAGAGTAGCAGAACTAGTTTTACAGGTAGAGGCCACTGACCTTTTTTCCTTCCTCAGCTTTTTCTAAATGTTTTCTACTAGTTTTGCATTTGGCTAGGGTCAGTCTCACTATTGGTAGCACAAGGTGATGCTTGTTCCCTACAGAGGTTTCACTGGAAGTCCAGCTCTTCCAGAACGGCACATCAATACATACCAATGCCAGAAGGTTTGCTGTGCCACCCAGCACAGTCTCAAGAATATGAAGGAGACTACAGGAGACAGAAATTTACACTAGGAGAGCTGGACAGGGCTGTAGAAGGTCCTTAACCCATCAGCAGGACTGGTTTCTACTCCTTTGTGCAAGAAGGAATGGGATGAGCACTGCCGGAGCCCACAAAATGACCTCCAACAGGACACTGGTGTGAATGTCTATGAGCAAATAATCATAGGCCCGACATCCTCCAGTGGGCCCGGTGCTCACTAGCCTACACCATGAAGAATACCAGAACAGGCAGGTCCACCACTGGCACCCTGTGCTTTTCACAGATGAGAGCAGGTTCACCTTGAGCGCATGTGACAGACGTGAAAGGGTCTGGAGAAGAAGTGAAGAAAATTATTCTGCCTGTAACATCATTCAGCATAACCAGTTTGGTGGTCCGGGGAGGCGTATCCATGAAGCGACTCACAGAACTCTACAGGCTGGACAATGGCACCCTGACTGCCATTAGATATCGGGATGAAATCCTTGGATCCTTGGACTGCACCAGCGTAGAGTGTGACAGTGGGTTCTGGGTTCCTCCTGGTGCACGACAATGCCTGGCCTCATGTGGTGAGAGTATGCAGGCGGTTTCTGAAGGATGAAGGGACTGATAACATCAATTGGGCTCCATAAATCTAAAGAACACTTCTGGGACATTATGTTTCGGTACAGCTGACGCCACAAGGATGCAGAGCAGTGTATATAAACGTATCATGAAAATCTTTCATGCAACAAATGGCCCAGTAACTTCTGAGAGTCTGGAATGTTGTGCAATTAACAGCAGGCACGTGTTTTTGTGACCACTTGTGGATGCTCATTTTTTATTTTTACCATTGTGCAAAAGATCACCATGTTGATGTGTGCACAGGCCCAGGATTAACCCTTCCTTGTGGATCCATCTGGTTTTGGCCCAGAGCCCAAACAATAAACTCCACAATGGACGTCTCCTTGACTGGAAGGTTCCTCATGACAGAAGTGAGACCCTTGAGATTTTGTTCTACATTCACAGCCTTCTGCCCTATTGATTTGTCTGCCAGTTTCAGACTGTCAATTCAGAAATCCACAGGAACGCCCTGAGCATGTGAGAGAATATTCAATGCAAATTGACATGTGGATCACTGGAAATAGTTTTTCCATCATGAAAAAGCAGTAACCCCAGCACTTAACAAAAGCCCAGGTTTTTTGCCCACCAGCTCCCTGCAATTATGTCCTTTCTGCCAAAAATCATTATTCGAGTACAAGCGCTGTCATATTGACAGAGTGTAAAAGATCTCTCTGTGTCACAGATAACTGGACAAATGTGCTATTGTTGGTTGGCCAAATCTATCATTGGTTGTTTGGGCCAATTTTTGTGTGATTTCTGTTTTATCCATCCATCCATCCATCCATCCATCCATCCATCCATCCATCCATCCATCCATCCATCCATCCATCCATCCATCCATCCATCTTCTACTAGTCGCAGGGTCTCAGCAGAGGTGATTAGACCCTTCTCCCCCTAGCCACCTCCTCCAGCTCTTCTGGGGGGACATCAAAGAATTCCCAAGCCAGCCAAGACATGTAATTTCTCCAGCATGTCCTGGGTCTTCTCCCAGTTGGACATTACTGAAACAACTCACCTAGAAGGCACTGTGGAGGAATTCTAATCAGATGTCTAAACCACCTCAGCTGGTCCCTTTAATTTATGGGAGAAGCCACTCTAAGCCCCTTCCAAACGGCCCTATCTCACCCTTTCTCTAACAGTGTTCTTTGTTATTTTCCTAATTATTTGTCTGCCTGCTTCACTTTCCAACATGGTGAATATTACTTTTAAGAGTAATTGCTCAACAGCACCACAAGATGTTTCCTCCTTCCCTTTTTGAGCTAAAGTGGAGAGGTTTGTTGCTCACAGACAAAGTATAGTGTTATGAAGACCAGGCCTTTGTGAAAGTCTCCATTCCCATGTCCAACAAATTTCTGGCCTAACTGCTCCATTACCCGAGCTATGTATGCTAGCCTAGATTTATGTTGTTTTTCACTGACACCATTGCACATTACAGCTTGTGCGTCCTGACCATTTAATAGTAATGTTTAACCTATGTGTTAATTTAGAGGCTGTAAGTCTTTTTTTCATTATTTGACTTTTTTTTATCTGGATCCCCTTAATTCAATTCAGTTGTATTTATATAGCACCAAATTACAACGACCTCACCTCAAGGCATCGGTTTGCTGTTGTTGTACAGACCAGGGCTCCAGTAACAGTTCCACACATAGCGGGGAGTAGTGCATTGCTGCACAAGGTGACAATTTTGAAGGGGATGGCAAAGTTTAGAAATGTTGGTGCTTGATGAAACATCGGGGGATGCCAAAAAAGAAAAATATATATAACGAGGGGAGCAGCAAGTTACCTAATGCCAAGGCAGTTCAACCAATGAGATATTTTTCTCAAAACCAAGAAAGCTAACCTCATGCTGGTGCTCAAATAAATGTTACCGCATGATCAAACCAGAACTGTGAGACCACGGATATCGGCACACAGAGTCATGGAAATCCACCCAGTAGCATGGGAAATATTTATGTCTTAATAACACTCCAAAGCACAGCTACATAATAATGGTTGTTTTTATTTCATAGTTGTCAGTGAAGCGTCAGGGAAATGTGAGGAGGGAGACAGGGGTTTGACACATAACAAAGGTCACTGGTTGGACTCAAACCACAAACACTGAACAGCTCAGACCACTAAACAGGGAGACCCAATGAGCCAGCTTAATTAGTTAAAGAATATTTCACAAATATTGATTTACTGATTTTCAGTCTATGAGCATTTGATTTATAGCTGAGCTGATTGATTAACTGGCTAACTGGCTCACTTCATTCATTAACCCTACCCACCCCTTAGGGAGTTTTAAAGATGTTGTGCACTGTCAGTGCTTTGCAGACATTTTTGTGGAAAGAGGTCACTGTGTCCATGGCAGTAAACCTGGACGAGGACCATAGAATCTGTATAACAAAAATACAGAGACAATAACAGCAATGCATCCCAGAGGGAATCAGTATTAAATATTTCACTCTTCCTGTTAATTATCAAACTTTGTCTTTCCCTGTATCCTTGCTCTCTCAGTTTTTTCTCACATATACAATAAGTATCTGTTCATACAGGCCTTTAAATTCTCCATAATTTAGGTCCTTTTAGTGCATACACTGTCTTTTACAGGATCTGTATAACATCCCCCCTGCATAGGCAGAATACACACAGACAAACACCCACACTGTCAAATCTATTCCCAAAGTCTGCAGGGGGAGTGCAGCCCAACCTATGCAGAGCAAAACTACATCCAGTGCAATGCAGTTGATTTAAGAATTCATAGCACAGCCACACGTCACAGGAGCTATGCAGAGCAAGGCAGCGCTTGCGTCCTTTGCATCCCAATGAGGAGTCGGGGTGATGCTTCTACTCCAGCTGTGACTGCCTAACATCTCCGTAACCTGGACAACAGCTCGGCATCATGCACAACTGCTGGTATGAGTGTAACTGATGCATTGTAACTACTGGTACTACTTTCCTGCCCTTCACCTTGAAGCTACAGCTGACAAGAAGGATGAATTACGGAGCTATAATGAGGATTAATTAGGGGTCAAATAATAGCTAAGATAATATTCTAAGGGATAATACCTGAAGGCTTTAAAGGACGAAAGCCAGTCCTAATTCTTGGCAAAACAGCCCTTCTCTATCTCTCTCGCCTCAAAAGGCGCCACTGGTTGGACTTGAAAAGCTGAGTCTGCTTGAGTATTAAAGTCATGTGAAAGCCTCATGCATTAAAATCAAGTTACAGCAGGGCTGCTTCTGTCCTGAGAAGGTGACATTTTGGAGGTACAAGGGTTTCACTTCACAGGTGTATTATTAGTATATGACTAGATCTAACTCTGCTGCTGCTGCTACTCTCCTGTTTTATCTGCAGCAGTCCTTATGCCAGTTACAGACTGAGACACCGATCACAAAGACACTACTTCAAGAAAAGCAAAAAATATAAAACAAAGACGTATCAACAGATTCCTGTCTTTCTGCTCATGTCAGCAGTTCTTGACAATAACAAAGCACTGGCCAACAGGATACAGTCATTGAAACAAGTTATGTTGTTAAAGGGGAAAAAAAAGCTGGCTTAAAAAACAAAGAAGAAATGTGATGCTAGAGACAGTAGTTCAGTGCGGGATAGATTATCGCAGCCCAGCGTCGCCATAACTATGAGGCCAGTACTAGTATACTGCAGCTACCGCTGCTGAGCATCCCGTTAAATCCTTTACGCTGCAGTGCTGTTAAATCAACCTCACGCTAGGCAGTCTACTCACCTCCCAGCGCAGCTTTCATTACAAAATTCATGATGAAGCAGTTCTGTGTTCTTCTCCTTCAGTGGTCACGTTACGGAGACAGACCTGCAGCCAGAGGGACAGAATACACAAGCTGTGACTGTATGAAGATCGCTCTTTCACTCCCATGTTTCTTACACAAGTTTGGTGGGATGGGGCGGAGAGTAGAAATGATGAGGTACAATGCGGACGCAGTGTCCCTACAGAGATCTTTGTTTGGCAAAGGAGCACCTAGCACCACCAAAATGAGCCTTTCTAATTTTATAGTAAAGCCAGGAATGCTAGATATGCGACTAAAAAAAAGGAGCAGAAAGGACGGCTAAACTAGGAGCATCTTTACCTTCCAGGACAACACGGTGTCCTGAGTTTTGTTGAAGCACCTGTGCCCTCAATTTACAACTGCACTCCATCTTGTGTAGATTTATGCTGACAGTGCCAGACTGCCTGCGATCAGTCTTCATGGAAATAACTCCCAGAATCAGAAACAAGGGCAAAGACAGGGTCAAAGATGAGCAAATCTAGGCATGATTTGTGTCAGTGTATGGGTCTTAGAAAGCATGACCCCTAATTTCTAATAGTACATCTGATTCTTATTTGCAACTAAATTTTAATATTGGTAATTAGGGCATTTTACTTCCTGTTTTATCCCTATAATAATCCTGTAAATGGGATTTGCAGTTCAAAGGGGCGTACAGACCTCAAGACAATTTCTAGTCATTTGAAAAGATTATAAAATCCACTGACATTTCTACAGAATTCACAGTCTGTGTTTAAACCTACCTTACTACACTTTATGTCCTTTTAGGACATAACAACCACATGGAGTTCTGCAGCATTTACACCATCTCATTGACACTGCGATACGGGCATGCAGAAAAAAAATGGACATCCACTTGAAAACTTGCTGCTCGGTTGCGGCATCGTCGGCGATTTTATTCTCAGATGCTCCAAACATTTCCTGGATTCCTTCCTCCTCCTTAGCAGCACCTTTTGTCTCTCCTTACATGAACCCTTACAGTTAACACAGTATTAGTGAGTGGTGCGGTGCAGCATTTCGCCACAGTTCATGAACAGAATGTACTTCCTACTCTCCACGCTTACAGCCATACATCTCCTACTATTTTCATTCGGAATAACTTACACACATGCCTATTTTTAGGTGGATGGATCCTTTACTAAGTGCCCGGACCTATCACGCACCCTGTCCCGTACATGGTTGTTCGGGACATCCTTTACCTTGTTTTTGATCCTCCTCCAGGTCCCTTCTGAAAGCTTCGTCTTCTCTCCTTCAACGGGAAGGCACAAAACACAAGTCGTGCGTGTTAAAGGACGGATTGTGTCTTTCTCTGGGTCTCAGTGCGCGGCTCTCAATTTGCGGACATTGCGGGCTGCAGCGGTGGAGGAAGAGAGACGATTCCTGCAGGACGAGGGAGGAATGTGCACAAGGATAGGGAAGGGGAGGGGGGATGCTCGTGCATGCAATACCGACTAACCTGAGGTTATATTTAGTTTCCAAATTTCATCAGTCATTCATGCGTTTGCAACGTTACAACAAAAACAAAAGCGTAGCAGTAAGTAAATTAATTTGCCCCATACAAAATGCAAGGAGTATAATAACATTGGCTCTTTCCCCCTAATAGCCTCACACCTCCTAATTGATTGGCTCTTATTATTCACCTTTCAAAGAATTCGAAGTTGCTTTCATTGTCTAATTAAAGATAAAGCAACCACAGCAGAGAATACTGCACAGAATATAATAAACAAAAAGAATTCATACATAAATGCAAACTTTCAAACCTGCTCTAAATTGAACTGAGCAGTGTTCACAAAAACATGCAAGTCAAATAAGATGCTTTCAAAAGCAGGCTCCTGATTTGTTTGTTACCAGTATTTGTTAATTCAATTCATACAACATGCAAACAACAGAAATAAAAAATTAATTGATTTGATTTAATTAAAAACACTTCACACAGTAGTGTCTACAGACTGGCATTTATATAGCACTTCTGAGCATTCAAATCGCTTCAGACTGCAAGCCACATTTTACATTCTTTCTTCTGTGTCTTTATCTGCCCCTCATCCACTGCCAGTTTAGTGTCATCAGTTAACCCAACATGCATGTCTTTGGACTGTAGGAGGAAGCTGGAGCTCCTGGAGGGAACAGCAGCTGACGGTGCTAACTACAGCACCACCGTGTTCACCTGAGTTTATGTAGTACTGTAAAAAGAAGTGGGACAATGTATTTTATCCTCTTGGTGTAGTAGAACAAGTTCCTAACACAATACTGAAATGACAACCTTCAGGGATTAAAAAATATATTTTAAGTTCTAGTATCTATTTATTTGCAATGTACTCAAAAAAAAAATGTTCCACCATGTTCACAGCAAGTTAACAGTTTGCATCTGTCTGTAGTTTGGTGGGATTATTAGAACTTATTTGCATGAAACAGCTTCCTGCAGCTGGCCGTGAGGTTGATGATAGTGGTGAGGCTGATCCAAAACAGTATGCTAAAATGCTCCATGGAGTCTAAGTGCAGAGGCGCATCACCCCTTTCACACCACATCTCATTCACTCAATCTTAAATCCACTTATCAAAATCATAAGTGATAATGAAGGCTCTTAAAAGTAGTTAGGATAAAGAGTTTGAGACGCAACCGTTTAGTTTTCTGGCAGGTAAAACTAAGCCCTTAAGATATTTTGAAATATTTTTATGTAATCTTTGGCTGTCAGACCTGGGAGGTACTGTTGTGTAATGTCAGCTGTCTCAACAGCCCCTTAAAAATATTTTCTTGGCAGGAGAAAAGAAAAGAGATGCTGCAGCAACACATAATGTTATGTTACAGCTTTCTACCAAAGTCACGAGTAGATTTTTCTCTTTCTCTGCCATAAATCACATTGTTGAATTTACATTGTTTTATTGAGCCTATCAGTCACATGAACGTTTTGAATTGCTGGGGTCTTCATAGAAAGTTGTGGCAATGCTAGAAATTGAATAGGAAGGTGCTGTGACTTTTCTTCATAGTCTAAACTTGTATATTTTTGGTTTATTGGCCATTCATAAGTCACATTCACACATGCTTATGCAGAGCTTTATTATATATGCTATGCACAGTGCTTTTATCACGCACACCTACGCACTAATGGATGCTTCATGATTCAGATGTGGATTCAGTATCTTCCCGACTTTAACCTATGGACTGGATGAGCTTGAGATCAATCAGCCAATGTATGGCCGACAGCCTGCTCTGAGCCACAGCAGCTACAATCTGTGTGAACAATACTTCTGAGGCTGAAAAATACCCATGTTTTCTTCCAGCAAGCTGATCGAGGTACCACAGCAGCTGGATCAGGTCAGTTCTCAAATTTCATAGGCTCTGGGCTTAGTTTGCCACTCTCCACCGTGATAGTTGCCCTCACTTTTCCCACCAGTCCAATTCCACATATTCACCTGTTCCCCAGTTGCCTATCGCCGCACCGCTGCATTTGCTCGTTCTCCTTGTCAGCTTGTTTGTATTGCTGCGTACCACAGGTTTACAGCCTCCTGATGTACTACTATTTGGACTTCTGTTTCTGAAAGCCTTTGTATATTTTTACAGTTAGAAACTCTTAATTGCTGCGGCCTATCTGCATTCTGGTGCTTATGAGCCACATAAAGGGCAAAGAATGTGTTTATCACTTGAAATTTATCTAGTTTCAGATGCTATTGGCCTACTGAGCCTCCAGTTCTTAAATATTTTTTTCTGCCCTTGTAAGTCCTTAAAATGTCCCTGCTTTTATCCTCCCATTGTAACATTGACACATTTTGCACACATGGTGAGACAGACAGGCAGAGAATACGCACCAAAGGGAGCTTGTACTGTTGAATCTCCCATCAATTAATCAAGACATGGGAAGCTGTGTCCAGTCAGCACACTCTGGCACACGCATCCATCACACAGTTTATAACCTAAAAACATTTACTAACAACAGCAGCACGCATGCTCACAAAGCTCGTTATGTGATTGTCCTCCATCACTAGTGTGTTTCTTTTTACTTGGACGAGGGCTAATACTCTATGCAATCCTGTGAAAAACGAAGTACACCTCATGATTGAATAGCTTGTAGAGCTAGCTTCAGCAGCAGTAACTTGAAGTAATCATTTTCTGAATGACTGCATCAGTCTCTCATGTCACTGTAAAGGGATTTCAGCCCGCTGTCTTTACAGTTGATTCAGTTCATTGAGATTTGCAGGCATTTGTTTATGCACTGCCATCACAGTGTATCAACTGGGCTGAGGTCTTTGACTAGGCCAGTGCAACCCTATTATGTTGTACATTTGCTTGTGTGCTTGGGATCATTGTCCTGCTACTTGACCCAATTTGGGCCATGCTTTAGCTGTTGGAAAGATGGCCTCAAGCTGGACTCTAGAATACAGATGAGCTCATGGTCAATTCAATGACTGCAAAGTGCCCAGGTACTGTGGCTGTAAAATAAGCTCAAATCATCGCCCCTCCAACACCAGTTGTTATGAGGTGTTTGTGCCTGCCAACCCTTCCAAATAAACCATATTTGTTCAGTCTTTTTCTACTTGCACTGTTATGAACATTTAACAGGGATTTAACAGGGAGCCAATGACGAGGGGCCAATATGGGAGAAACATGCTCTCTCTTTCTAGTCTCTGTCAGTGCTCTCGCATCAGCATTCGGGATCAACTGAAGGCTTTTCAGGGAGCTTTCGAGACAAGCCGCGTAAAGGCAGAGTAAGTGAATAATATGGATGTTTAGAGTGTTAGCTTAACATTTGCCAATTAGCAATAAAAACAACAGCTGAGGCTGACAGGAATGTTGTCAGGTTTGAAGACATAAACTTATTAAAGAATAGATATGAGTTCATACAATAAACAAGATCACCAGTGTTGGAGGAGAATCAGCAATGGCCTTCAATTTGTGATTATTACAATAACTAGTCTTTTTTTTTTTTTTTTTTTAACCCTTTTGTGGTTTTTTCTTTTTTTGTATTTTTTTTCTAAGCTTGTTAAACTCAAGTGGTCGCTCTGGTAAAATAGTAAGGT